>NTHP01000204.1:279215-310419 GCA_003416845.1 Oplegnathus fasciatus | reverse complement strand
TTACCGACGCGCTCAAGGTTACTGTAACATGTCCCACCTTGGATGAGTCCTTTGACCCCAAATCCAAATCCCAATCCTGTCCCCAATCCCCAGCCTTCTCACCACACTGCTGCCCTGCGCAGCTGCTCTACACGACTGTTAACTGGCAGGGGCGGTCTGCTCCACCGACAGGCTGCCTTGCCTTTTAATGAAGTGCCAAATAATAACCTTCTCCACAATGCTGCCAGGAACGAAGGAATGAAAGGTTAGGGAGAAACACATTACCTCTTGTTTGAAGTCTTGATACACTGACACATTATGCATTTTAAATTTCTGCAAACAGAAATCCCACGTGAGACAATGTTAGGGAGGAGGACAGTCAAATTAGACCAAAAAAAAAAAGAAAAAAAGAAACAGTTTCAAAGTAAATATCAGCTCAGTTTATATGCCACCATGATCAGCCTACCACTAGTGCTCTGGCTGTTTTAATATTCAGCATAAGGCTGGTTTGACCCTTTGACCAATATCTTTCACTAACGAAATGCTATGCCTTTCCATCATACTGGAATATATTACTGTTTATGTTTATTTCTGTGTTTAAGTAGTTTTATTTCTTTTTTTCTCAGGGTGCTGTGATAGAGGCTTGTACTAGAGCAGTCTATTTTGTGCGTTTATTTAACAAAAACACAAACATACAGTACATTTAAAGCTTATATGAGCATATTTTCGTATACCGTATCTTTACTCTCCCTCTATGTATTCACCAATATAGCCATGTATCCAGATTCAGTCCTTTCTAGTCACAATCCTTTCCCTACATTATGTTGGGTACAGTTGCCTTTCTAGTCTGCCCCTCCACAGCACAGGTGGTCGTGGCTTTGATCATTACGCTCATTAAATCCGAGAGTTAATCTTTCTCAGATGGATCTCCCCAAGGCTGGCCGGGGCCACTTAGTCTGAGCTCATTGTTAAATTGGTTTAGACTGAAACCACACCCTTCCCCCTTTCCAATCCTCAAACCCCTGCTGATTCAGTATGTAACCATGTAACATATTACGACTGTAACCTGTAGAGCAGCCACCTTGCAATCATTCGTTGTGTACCAGGTGTGCGGAGCAACTGCCTAGTTGTTGTTTTTTTCATTCGGATTTTAGGTGAAAATCTGATTTCAATCCACTGCGATTCAATCAGCAAACACTCCTATTTCAAGTCAGTTTTGACCACATAAGCAACTGGCAGGTTAACCTAGATTTCCAACACCTTTTCCCTCTCGCCATGTCTCATGCAAATATTATAATAAAATGCAGACTCTTCTCAGTCCCAGCATGAGAAGCTTTTATTAAGAGAGCATCTAAAATCACAGTGGTAATCCACCCAGCCAAGCTCACCTTGATTAAAAATGTATTAAATCCTGGGGCACAGTGAAGAGTAATAATTTCAGTTCCACCATTATTTTTTCATACCCTCTCAGACAGAGATGTAGATTTCATTAATGCTCCTCGGGAGTGAGACAGCTTTGCCCAGGATGTCTCATGTATTACTGGGGAAGATAGTAAGAAGATATGAGCTGGGGATGGAAGTTCAAAGCCGCAGGAGTTGGGATGCTGGAAGTAGACTGGGTCATGACAAGGGGTTCAAATCAATATTTCCCCCATCTCAGAAGTTATTGTTACGGAGCCGAGCAACGTCTGTATCCGCACTGTTCTTCATGAATGTATCCTCACCATCTGCACCAGCCATGCTGCCCTTTCAGAGACCAGAGCAAACCAATGTTTATGTAAAGTACTCTTTTTAATCTTGGTCTGGTTATCAGTTGAATCCAAAAATCAAAAGCCAAATATCCCACTGATCCAAAGCCTCTGGTGTCAACTAGTCCCAACAAATAGACGTGGCTTTGCTCCAAGACTTCTCTGTATGGGTTTGCAAGGCTGCACTTTTGCAATTCCATTATGCTGCTGGAAAAATACACCCTGAAAACAAGAGTCTCTTGGTATGGAATGGTTTTCCAGTGTATTGTGACAATTTTTTTGTCTGATTCTTGTCTAGCTGGTTGTCCAAAGCTTACTTTTTGAATACAGTGTGAAAAGCTGTATCTTTTGTGGATGTAACAAAATAGAAAAGTAGTCTGCAGCACAATATGTCGTGGACACGTGAAAGCTTTCAGGCGTTCTTTTCTTGTAGATGATAGCCCACAGTCCTCCCCTGCACATCAGGTTAATGGGCCTTGTGGTGTGGAAGGACAAGCACGTCCAGGCTCAAACTGAAATGGTAAACCAATACATTATGCTCGGGGAGCAAAACCATTTTCCTTAATGGTCTTTTCCAGCAAGGCTTACACAAGAGAAACGATTCCTATCCTCTCAATGTTTCCTCTCCAGTTCCTCTTCTCTGTGACCATCACAAGGCCTGAGTAATGTTCCTATGCACTTGTTAGCATGTTTTCCTGGTAGAAAAATGTTTGTTCTGAGAACTTGCCCCTTTTGTTTAGTTCTTTTTGTCCAAATGCATTTGGCTGGGAGTGTGTAAGGAGTGGGGACGAGCAGAGAGATAGATTTGTGTTACTGGTGGAGACAAGAATAAGCTAGCAGCAGGTTTTAAAATATTAGCTTAGCCATTGATCTCTGTTTCCCAATAGCTGTAGACACAACCCCCCAACACAAAAAGATGACAGAAAAACACAAGGTTTTTATGTTATTGTTTTTTTTAATCCTATTATCATTCTATACCCAGTTCTCTACCAGATAAAATTCCTTTAAAATGACACTGAACCAAACATTTCACTCATTGTAGAAATGGAAACAGAGTTGGCACGCAACACATTCCATGATTTTACCTTGTGAATCTCCAAGCCCATCAAACTGTATCATGTTGGCCTTCAGAGTGGGTGTCTGCAAGATCAAGTGGCTGATATTCAATCCAATGCATTCACACTTTTCCACTGGCTGGGCAATCCAAAGGATAACTAGATTTTATCTCCCATGGGAAATGACTAAGATCTGTCATTATCTTGGAGCCTCAAAATGAGACTTCCTACACCCAGAATAGCACAGGCCCCTCCTGCCTTGATTGCGACACATTCTCCATCTATGTAACCGCTGTGTCCGACATCAGCTACATTCAGAACAATCTGAGGAGAGATGCAGTCTGTAGGTTTACACGCCATCGCAACAGTGTTATTAAGTCTCAAGCAGATACCATTTAAAAGACAATGTATTACTCCTGAAACTTATATTCTGTTTATGGTGTGTGCTCATATTACTCACCAGGCCAAATGTACAGTCCCTGTCTCTGTTTTGATGTTGAACTGGGCAAAAATAAATGACATAAATAAATAAATAAAACAAGTGTATCAGAAATGGTTGAAATACTGTGTACATATTTGAACTTTTGGTTTCTAATTTATAAAAGATAAGCTTTAGCTCTTGGAGTACTTATTTTATTTTTTTCCTTTCATGCGTAGCTTTGTGTTTTTATTTTCTATTTCTGTAAAGTGTGTAAATATATCTTTATGATAATAAGTAATATTAAAAATCTTATTTTAAGAAAACACTGTGTCATGTCTTTTTTGACAAATGAAAAACGTTTACAGTAATGAAAATTAAGTAAGACTAAGCTGCTAGCAGTGGACCGTTGCAGTGATTTAAGCTAAATGCTCATTTCTATGACAATGCTAACATGCTGATGTTTAGCAGGCAATGTTTATCGTGGTCACAGTCTCAGTTTAGCGTGTTAGTATGCTAATATTTGCGAACTAGCACTAAACACAAAGTACATTGAGTTAAGAGGTCACCAACGTTATTACAATTCATCCTGAGGAGGACATGAACGCCAAATTTCATGTCAATCTATCCAATAGTTGTAGAGACATTTCGCTCAAAACCACAAATGTGAACCTCACAGTGTTGCTAGAGGAAAAGTCAAGGGATCACTAAAATCAGTAGGATTCATCCTCTGGGAACTATTAATGCCTGTACCAAATTTCATGGAAATCCTTCTGATTATTGTTGAGACATTTCACTAAAAAACAAAAATGTCAACCTGCTGGTGGTGCTAGAGGAAAAATCCCGGGTCACCAAAATGAGACGTCTTCATCCTCTGGGGAACATGAATGTCTGTACAAAACTTCATGTCCGATAATTGGGATATTTCAGCTTGGACCAAAGTGTTGGACCAACCGTCAAACCAACATTACCATCTCTAGAGCCACAAAATTAAAGTTTATTTCATATTGTAGCTGCAGCAGTCAAAATATTGAACAACAGACTGAAGTTAAATGCACATTACAACTGTTACAATAGAGAGAAATGAAAGGTTGACATTCAGTGAAACTGCACTTGGCAGAAACATTTGTCATCCTCTGTTCAGTGCAGGAAGTGACACAATCTAAGTGACACCAACAAGCCAACTCACAGTTGTTCAATTCAAATGGGATGCTCTCATCTGAAAAAATCAGCCTCCTCATTACTCAACAGAAGTGCTCAGGTACTGAAGATTTACTGACGTTTTAAATATTTTACTCCATGTCAGCCTAGTTGTTTGTGTATTTTACCTTTGTGTGGCAGAACCTGGCCCGAAACTCTCCAAAAGACGGACGAAAACAGCAACATGCTTACCCAACTGCCATGGCCATTAACCTTTACCTTCAGTTGGATCTTGTGTAGAAATTCATTCGCTGCAGTATGCTCATGCTTTTCGAAATGTAAATCAACTCCTCATCCATTAAGGAACACTTCACCAGTGACAGGTAGCCTTCCCAGAGCTTATAGTGCATACTAAGCATGCTGCACATTAATGCATCGCAGCTGCTGAGCATGCATGGAGACTATAGATACGTCTAGATGCACTGAAATTCAGCGTGCAAACATGTCATATCTACATACAATGGAGGCTCCTCCACTCCTTACTGCTGGATAATCAGAAATGAACTCACTGGAGGTAAACACAGTGTGTCCACATTTATATTTCTGATTTTTTGGGACACTTACCGTTGGAATAAACCTCTCCAAGAATCTCTAATCCTTTTTGGTTAAATATGTGTAGATTCCTGTGTTTACCTTTAGCAATTGTACATATGGTGTGCATGCTTAATATTTACGGAAACATTTTACAGAAGTTACGCAAGAAATTATACGTTGACAACATGCTACTTTGTCATTATATTGTTTATCTAAAAAGAGAAGAGTGTTGAAACGTTGCATGGGAGCCACTCTTCCTCCCAAACCCCCACTGGGACCACTCAGGGAAGTGTCTGGTTAACGCACAGAGCTGACATGTCATGATAGACAAGAGGTGCACCCCTGAGCCCCAGCAGCCCCCAAAAGACGCCCAAGGTTATATCATCAAGCCTGGGTCAGCTGTATAATTGGGCTCGGGGTCACCGGGAGGATATGGAGCGTGACAATGAGGCTATAGAGTTACAGTTTGTAGCCGGGCAGCGAGGGCCGCCGGTGGGGCATTACTGTGAGGCCAGACGGCCCTTTAAAGAGTTCAAGGTCCATCTGCGAGAGCGGCTCCAGCCCTGTTCACTGTCGCTGCTGGAATTTGTGTCAATGCCTGCCAGCCACCAGTACACTGCTGGGAGAGAGGGAATGGGTGAAGGAGACGTTGGGTATATTGGATTTGTTGTGAGAAAAAAAAGTAAAACTTTCAGGATGAGTGAGGTACTGTGGATAATGAGTGTCAGACACAGTCTTTAAATTATTGACAACATCCCTTCAGCTAGAGGAAAAGCAGAGGGGTTTACAGCTCGGAAGTACGTGGTGCTCTGTGCCTCAGTACTCAATGTATGTACATATATACCACAGAAACAGACCGTAGAAGTAACATCTGGATTGCTCTTGGCACGGAGTACCAGAATCAACTTCTGCCACATCATAAAAAAACCAGTTGGCTCTCCCACAATACCACCAACAAAGCCCAGAGAACCGCTGACAAACCCACAGTGATGGATATTACCCAGCACACTGCTGTCGCTCAACCACCTGGACTCAAATTATACAGAATGTGCAGACTGTGATTGCAAATGAAGTGCACATGTAACGAGCAGGTGTTGCAAAAGTTTGGATGGCATTTTTATTATTTTTATCAATGTTATTCTGTAGTTATGTAGCGACAAGCAGATGATTCAAAGGGTGAGTGTATGCAGTGTTTGAGCCAAGACTCACTGCTCTTTCCAAAGAGGACAATACAATACAGTGAAAACTGTACAACAAGTATTTAATTTTAATTCATATGGATGAGAAATATGACGATCAAGAAAGCACTGTACATCCCTTTCATTCAGTATTTTGCTTAGGACTGCATCTAATAATCATTTTCAATATCAATTAATCTACTGATTATTTTCTCAATTAATCAATTAATCATTTGGACTATGAAGTGTCAGCAAATAGCAAAAAACACCCATCACAAGTCCAAGGTGACATCTTAAAATGTACTGTTTTGTCCGACAAATAGTAAAACATACCAGTGACTTTTTGCCATTTTTGCTCAAACAGTTACTTTAACTGCAACTGATCGATTATGAAAATAGTTAAAGATTTATTTTATGTCGAGCAATAAATTAATGAATCGCCTTTTGTTTCAGCTTTAATTTTACCTGCAGTCAACTTTAAAGAACTTCAACAGACCAATTTACTGAAGCTCAAAGTTACAGTAGTGATAAAATGACTGTGATGTTTAAAAGTACTTTTTCATTCATAAATATAAATTTTGAATACACAAGTAGACACATGACATGCAACAAAACTCCACCCCCCAAAAAACTGGGGACGTGCGGTTCATGGCCACCAGGACAGCCCACTTTTTTATTATTCCAATCATTACATTCAAAAGTGGAATTACTACTACTTGTGGTAAAAATGACAAACTGTCGTTAAGTCATGTCTGACAATTAATGCTAAAGATATCAGATATCATCTTGACTGATCCTGTTGACAGTCTTCCTTTTAGCTGCTGAGCTAACGTTAGCTAATTTATAGTTTCACAGACTGACAGGACAATCTGCTGCTCAGCCGTGAATGTCTAGAGATTAAGAGTAAGGTGATTAAGATACCGATGTGATGTGTTTAAAAGTAAACTGTAACTGAGAGATTCCAGCTATTATTTACAATCAGCTAGCGTGAGTTGGTGGTCAGTTTTCGGCTGCAATCTAGCTTCAACACACAGGGCTGAAAAATGGCGTGTACTGTCAGCTAACGACAGATCATTTATGAAGTGATGGCCTCCTCGCTAACTTTTTAAATATAAAAATGGCACAGAGTGTTGTCTCTCTCTAATAAACCATCTTTATCTGAGCATCCTGCCCTTGAATTTAAGGTCGACAATTAGGCGCAGGGAGGCCGTACAGACGGGACATTTTATGTTTTAAGGGGGTCATTGTCACAATGCTACACTCTGGCTCAAACCACTTGTATGTGTGTGTCGCCTCTGAAGTGAGCACAAAAAAACTCCTGACTGCAAACAGAGCCTGGAGCCAGGTAAGAGGCAGGAACAACAGTCTGTGTAATGCACCTCAGCTGTGTTAACACCAGCAGCTCTGCAGTGGCGACGGATCACTGGAGTGGTCATAAAAACAAAGCCAGCACAAACACAGGATTGGGGGTGGGGAGGGGGGCAGCTGGTGGAGAAATGCAAAACTGGGATGGGGGTGACATATAGAAAAAGGAACTAGTGGATGCATGAGTTGCCGAGAGTTTCCCCTCTACTGTACACGTGTTTGGGGTTTACCGTGATTTTGACCTTCCCCTGCTCTTTTAAAGCATGACAATAGTGAATTCGCACCTTTCTCTGAACTCAAGTCCCTTGTGAACGAGCTAAGACTTCCTTCAGGATTATTCTATACACTGTGCAGCTTAGCCACATTAGCTTTAGCTCACAGGCCAGGAACAAAGCGAGTGCACCGGCCCATAGGCTAATATAATCAGGGTCATAACTTTCCCATCATTAGAACGTTACACATTGATGACGGATGGACTTAGGATATAAACTGTTAGCTTCCTTAAGCCCTTCCTCAAGTGTCCTCTTTTGGGGCCAAGAGGACACTTCCTTTCCTATTACACGGAGAAATTTTGGCACCGTCTCCCTGCCATTCTTTCTTAATCCTGGTTGCACGAGCATGAAGGTGTGTTGTCCATGTTGAGGTATGGGGACACTAGCTAAGTGAAATCTTTACAGTCGTATATGAGGTGCTAAACAAGGAACTCTCTGGGAATTAATGTGACACTGTAAAGCTGTTCCTTTGTGTTATGCTGTTATGTTATAAAGACCTAAAACTTTTTACTGAGCAATGACTCTACAGGAATGTTTTCTATTGTTTGGATGCTTGTAACATTAAAACTTCCTCATGCCTTCCTACAGGTTATATTTTTAACAACACAGCTTCAAACAAAAATCTAAAGCGCCCAGTTGTCCTTGAGGTTTTCTTCGATGGCCCTATCTTTAACCACACTACACACACATGTATACATAGCATGTTCAGAGCCAGGAAGTGAGTGAGCAGATCATACGGGTGTCACCCAAAACAACATGTTTATCAGCTGTGTGCACGGCACAGATTATCTGATAACACATCCTGGACTTTACAGAGATCGTTGATGAGATCCATTCAAGGTTACATCAGTAAAGCCCACTCCTCTTCTCCCCTCACTCAAAGCATTCAAAGAAACTATCTGCCCAGTGATCTGGGGAACCATGCAGTGTTATTATCTTGTTAGGGCCAGTTAAGAGGCCGTGTCTCTGAGGGCTGATCCAACCCTGTCAGGAAGGTGTCACTTTGCGACCACAAAGGCGTTAACGGTCCAAACCTCTTTGCCACATGGACACTCATAAGAGACAAACACACACACACACACACACA
This sequence comes from Oplegnathus fasciatus, assembly GCA_003416845.1. Taxonomy (NCBI): domain Eukaryota; kingdom Metazoa; phylum Chordata; class Actinopteri; order Centrarchiformes; family Oplegnathidae; genus Oplegnathus; species Oplegnathus fasciatus. The sequence goes on along the minus strand of NTHP01000204.1, from coordinate 301,583 downwards.
CACACACACACACACACACAAAGAAAGAAAACAACATGAGTCACTTCACCTCAAGGCATTTCCCTGATCTGTCAAGAGGCTCAAATCCGCTGAGAGCTAGTGGATGTTATTGTCTGAGCCTGCTGACAATATTTGGAAAGCTCTTATTTAGTAAACAATATTTATATACATACATAACACTGTTACCAAATCAATGTTTACATAATTATTCAGAGGCCAAAATTAGACAATGCAGTTGTGAAGACATGACAGGCAGTGAGGCTGTTCCCCCAGCTATGTGTAAGTTCAAATGTAGTTTAGGTTAAACACAGTAGGAGAGTTGTGATATAATTTAGTAATAACAGGCTGCATCACACAACTTACTTCTTACGTTTACACCTCCCCAAACAGGTGTAAGTCATCCTTTATTAACTGTTGTACTGGTGGAAGAATGAGAGGAGCCAGAGGACTTTTTCTTTGATATTTAAACTGGTTTGTGCTGTACAGTTACTTTTCTGTATATTAGATGAGTGCACAGTGTGATTTTATGCTGCGTTTACTGGGAATAGATGCTGTTAACCTGCAGTTGCTTCTAAAAAAAAAACAACCTGCAACTGTTTAGGTGTTGACTCCGGCAGAATAATTTCGCCAAGATGACCATTTTCAAGAGACGTTTTGTTTGTGTTTTTATCATTTATGACCATCTTCATGTGTGACGTAGCCATCCGCACATTATAAAAAAACATCACACTATAACAGAAGCGATCGATAAATGAATGCTGAATTATTAATGATGTAACGGACAAACATGCATTGTTAGCCACATGTTCTCCATTTCAATAAAACAATCCGTTGTACTGTAGGTGTCTTCATTTCCATCACTTGTCAGTTTTGGCTTTCACTCCAATTTTATCTTCTAAGTGAAACATCACAGTCTGTGACCATTTGTTTTTTATTACAGTCTACTTAGTTAAATTATTGTTCAGTATAGATGATGCAAATGAACAAAGTGGTGAGTTAAGTGTGAAACTAAATAGTTAAAACATCGCAGTGAGTGTTAACTTGACACTCAAACTCACGATCAAACTGACATTCAGCTGGTGAAAAAGGTCTCAGGTCTTTCCCCGTAAATATTCTGGAGTTAATGAAGCTGAAGATCTATTTGCAAATGTTGGAAGCTTCGTACTGGAAGAATGTGTGATTCTGACTGAACGGACAGAAAAAGGAGCAAAGTTTCATCATTGCCTTCACTCTCATTTGCCTGGAATTTGGCAAAACAACTCAAACAACAATGATTCAGAAAACAGTGGTCATGTTGTTACTGGATTTCTGTTCCACTTCAAATAGCAAAGAGCAAAACATAACTGATTGCAGTGGGAGCTGGTATTGAGCCATTCAAAGGGAAGACAATGATGTCGTGACACACACTGACCTATAATTGCCAACAGCAGAGTGCTGAGGGGCAGTGATTGGCTGGCTCTTAGGGCCCTGTGGCCTTAGAGGATGAGAGCCATCATGCAATTGCACAGGATCAGCAAATCACTGTCAGATGCCCACTGGCTAGACTACTCCAAACCAAAGCTTTTTTTCCCATCAGCATCAGAGGGTTTACAGAAAACAACAAAAACAAAATGGTTATAATAAAACAGAAAGAATCCTTGAAGCGTGTTTCAACAAAAAGTGTAAAAGTCAAAAGACCAAACTGCATTAGGAGGGAGAGTGATAGATCATCCTTGCACAATACTGTACGCTCCAATATTTACAGTGCATTGAAAAGTAACACAATGCATGAAAAGTATTAGGGCTTAAGAAATGTTGGCTCATGAGTTTCAATCATTTAGTGACACAGAAAAAGGCTGCGTTTGTACATGTCTAATAAATACATTAGTGTGGACACAAAGACATCAATCAGCGAGGGAGCGTTTGGGCGATGTCCAGGCATTTCTAATCTGCCAACACAGATTAGGTGAACTCAATTTAAACCATAATAGCAGATTTCCTTAAATCACTGCCAAAACTCCACAGTTTAACAAGCTTTTGAAGATGTTCTAGAAAACTGTTCCTATTAGCCCGTCAGGCAGTTTCTGATGTCTTAATGCAGGTCAGCTCCCAGACCTGCAGCTGCACAGAGAAAGACAGACCAGGAGAAGGCAGGGTGGGTGGGGGGTGGGGGGGGTTGTGGAATAAACCCAGAATCAGCAGCTCTCTCTCTGCCTCTTTTCTTATCTGCTCGCACAGCCAGTTGAGAAGCACACAGACACAGCACTCTCAGACACAGCCAAGCTTTCCTGGCATCTCTTCCCCCACTACGGAGAGATGAGTTTGTCCTCCCATCTACACCTCTGTGTGAAGCCCAACACACATCAAGCAGCAGCAGCAGCCACGAGCACATTTAATTGGCCAGCTGTCTGAGTGGTCAGAGTTACTAATTACTTCAGAAGCGGCAGACAGCAGTTTTTTGACAGTCGCTGAAGCCATATAGGAGCACACATTAGAACAGTGCAAGCATGAGCCATATGCAAATATCGGAGTATTGTCCTTGCCCTTACATTCCCACTGGAGCGAATCTGCACTTTCACATTTCTCCTTCAGGATGTTAATTGATTAAAAATTCAACATATGGTAATACAAAGCTTGTGAGTGAGGCTCTGCTTGCAGGCAATAGATGCAGTCGAGTCCCCACAGTAAATCAAAGTAATGTCTTATCAACTAATTATCTCCCCTGAATTGTTTATCAAACACAAAGCCTGAAGACTTTTCTCTCCTCCACTACAGTGTTACTGTGTAGATATCTGTGTGTGCACGTTGTGTGAATTGTATGTGTGTGTGTCTGTAGGTGACATCTCTGGCTAACATTGCGTGTAAGGCTAGTAAACACAGACATCAGCAATATACAAAGCACACTGACCGTGGGTGCCACAGGGAGACACAGTGGAGATGAGTCAGGAGGGCCGGAGGGTGGAGAAATGATCAAGGACCAGCAGGTTAACGCTGAAAAGAGCACACACTGCTTTTATATGAGAGGCAATTACAATTTTTGATGGTGGCTGAATGCACTTCTTGTAAGTTGTGTCTGCTAAATGGAGGCAATGTCATATAATTATGTCATATAATTTTTATACTGTACCTTAGCCTTATGCAACTTTTTTCCCCTAAAGAAGGTGGGCAGTCCTCTTAAATTTAAGATTTGAGTCTACTGACAATAGACATAGGCAGATATATTAGAAATGTATCAGTCTGTTTGCCCCTTTCATGTATTATCAATGTGTTCGAGAGCTAGACATCTATTCTTTTGACAGATAAATCCCTGAAACACTTTGATAAACCTGGAGGGAAATTTAACAACACTTATGACACAGGTACTCAAGGATTCTAACTACAAGTTTGAGAGAAAACAAATATCCATCCACTGCATGATAATAAAGATTTTTAACCTGTTTCCAAAGTTGCGAATCAATTTCCTGATCCAAACAAAAAATGGTGGCCAGATATGACATACCTCCTTTAACACGTATTTTTGTGTATATAAATATAACATTAATATAGATATAGATATAAGAATTTAACTAAATAAATTTTCAAGTCATAAATTGAGCAAGGAAATATGTCATTTCTGGCTACCACCTTTGTTTGGATTTTTTTTATCTTTCTTTTAAGAGTCTTTGAGTACTCTGGAAATACTTTCAAAACAGCTGTAAGACTTGTTAAACATCCTTCTGGGTTTTTCAAACATCACATTGGTTTTATCTTTTAGAAAAACAAAGCCTAAACAGTTAGCTCTGTGAGTCCACTACATTCATAATACATAAGAGGCATAACCTGCTGCTCCTGTCAGTGACTTATCAATGACATAAAAATCTACAAATATACCTAGTATAACCTGATAAAATATAAAATATAATATAATATATAGTTTTTTTGTTTAGAAGAGCTGTCTGGTTACAACAAATCCCTTTGCCACAATGGCCCCAGCTAAAATCCCCTGAATGGCTAATATTTTAGTGAGCTAACGTTAACGTTTACGTTTGAGTTCAGCTGGACTGCAAAATAAACCATTTCTTCATGACTGTCAACTATACAAACAGTATGATATAAACTTATAATTCACAGCAACCAAACAACAAGCGATTTTTTCCTATCCTTTGGAAAGTTTACTTCAAAAAAGGAGGACCCTAACTAGCCATTAGCACCTAGCTAATGGTTAATATTTCTAATAGCTAATATTTAACGATAACTACTTTAAACAGCCACTGAAAGTGACAGGCATTGATAATACAAAGAAAACACTGGATTACTGAGTCACTTAGTCAGTAGTTATGTGCCCTGTTATTCCTTTGTAGGTTATTTCTTTTTGTCCATTTGTTCATGAACTATGCTAACGTTAGTTTTGACAGTTAGCAGGTTAACAAGATGGCGTCTATTTAAAGATGTCTGTGTTCCTTCTTCAGCAGTAGACTTACTAAAACTCAGGAATTAAAGGCTTTAGTTCAAGCAGGATCCATCCTGTATGACCTCTTTTCCACAGTAGAGAGGTGTTAGCGGTGAGCTCTTGAAACACAGCAGGCTATGGGAATCTTATGCTAACGTAGTTTTTCACAACTTCTGCACATAAAACCTACAAGATTCAGGGTGGAAACAGTTAAGTGGAAATGTTATATTAAAATGTTACAGAGCACAATATAAAGTAAATCTCATTAAACATAGGGTTGGTAACTTGGAGATACCGTCAAGAGTAAGCTAGACTTTTTAAAGTATCCGACCACCCCCCCTTCAGGCCTCCCTCCAAAGCTGCTCCCCCCAAAACACACAAAGACGCACGGCCTGGCTACAGCTGGAGGACGAGTCCACCAGAGAGCGGTGGTGAGAGGAGCGCAGCACATCGTTGTCGTCATTAACCCTGTCCAGCTGTTTTTTCTCATTCACATGTTTGAAAACACCAAACAGCATCATAATGAACGTAAACAGCCAACATGGCTGACAGTACTCACAGCGTCACTTTTCAGCCCTTCAACTCTCTCAGTTCTTCTCTCCATCGTTGAAAAGCCGTACTGATGTTGACTCTGGTTTGACCTCTTGCTTTATCCAACCTCTTTTTGGTCGTAGCCTTTTCTACTTCTGTCTTTCTTTTCTTTCTCTGTCATTCTTGTGCGACTAGTTCGCTAGCTTTAGCCGCCTAGCCTTGTGGAAGACTCCGGGCATACACAGTGAGTGCAGGGTCAGAGTGCGCGCAGGTGGGCAGGTAGACAGGTAGGTAGCCCGTCCAATCATTTCATTCGGACCGAATCACATGATTGGATGGGCTTATCACAGTCCTGTGACAGCCACAGATACCGGACTTTTTTCCTTTTTTTGTCAGAGCACTTGATTTATTGATTGCTGTCTGGATGTAAAGACAATTTCAACAAATATAACAAAAAGTGCTTCTAAAATACACTGCTTCTTGAATGTTCCTGCACTAAAACAGAAAACACACATCCATCAGAAACAAGTAAAAGTACTAGTATCAAATTATCTTTAAAGAACAAAAAGTAAGTACTCTGCATGTAGAATGGCCCATTTCAGAATAATCTATATTATATTATTGGATTCTAATTATTGATGCATTAGTGTGTAAATCACTTCAGTGTTGCAGCTGGTAAAGATGGGGCTAATTTTATTCATTTTATATACTGCTGTGTAGTTTAATATATAATAATACATCATAATTTGTTACTTTTTTATTTTTAATAATATGATTATCTAATTAATAATCTGAATCTGTAAAGTAACTAAAGCTGTCAGATAAATGTAGTGGAGTTAAAGTATAAAGCAGCAGAAAATGGAAATACTCAAGTAGAATACAAGTACCTCAAAATTGTACTGAAGTACAGTACCTGAGTAAATGTACTTAGTGACATTCCACCAAGGATGTATTTGAGAACCATATACGCTGCAAATCAGCCTGGATTTGAATGTTTGGCTCTAAATATGATTATTCTGGAAAACAGTTATTTGTTTTTTTCCTGCACCTGGCCACACTGTTGTTAAATTTCTACAACCAGGATTGTAGCAAGACTGTTACTTGTAACAGTATTTCTCTACTTTTACTTCAGTAAAAGATATTCTTCCACCACAGATGGCCACCATTTATTATGCTGGCTACAGGATATCCACCCTTGCACTTAAGGAAATAGTTTACAGATAACATTTTTGTACCATAAACCATACCAAACAAACATGAAGATAACCATATCAAATGAAATAGTTTGGCATACCAAACTAAAGTTGTAAATTGTGTTTATAAGACGTTGCGTGTGGCTGCCTCACAGATCCAGGATCAGGTTTTGTAATGCATTATTGACATGGTTCACGTATGATTAATAATCAGACTGGTTCCAAATCAGCACCAAACCACTTCACCATGGGGAAAAAAACTGAACCTATTGGCTGTGGGAGTTGGGTAAACAAAGGACATGGATCCAGGACGTGTTCCTACTTTTCCTGGAGAATATCTGCCTGCAACAGGTAAACATCACAAACCACATGGATCAACCCACAGCCAACCAATCATACGTCAGAAAACCACAGTGGGGGGAGGCACAGCGGCATCCAGAGCACACATGGACTGATAAGGACGACACTGGATTAGAGATTATTTGACATGAGTCAGATCTCAAAAGGTCAGACGTGTGGGCATCAACACACATTACCTCACACACAAACCACAAACAAGTACACAAGATTACCCCCCTCCTCCGATATCATGCCAAAATTATTTCTTCAATATTAGTTTAATTTAAACACAGCTGAGTTACATTCAATGAGCTCAGGGGGTGTGATGAAAAGTACATCACTTTGACCATTGAAAGGTCCAGACTTGCCTTGCAGCTCAGTAGAGTTGGCCCACACGGGGCCGTCCCTTCAACAGCTACTCCACTCATGTAAACATGACCTCTGTTAGACTAACAACAGCCTGAAAAATTTTAAAAGTAATCTCATTCCAGGGAGACTCACTATAAAACCAGACCAGGCACTTTGAAAATCCCCAAGTATGTGAGTGCCAAACACAAGGCTTAGCAGAGATAGAGGGAGAAATTCAGTGGCACATTCTTAACTTAAAGATAAATCATTGGTCTGTGTGGCTCAGCGGGCTGGAGGCAAACGCCATGTGTTCCTGTCATCACGGGTTCAAAACCAGCTCATGACCTCTACTAGACATCATCTGTTTCCTTCCCGAATTTCCTGTCATGTTCCACTGAGTACTATCTAGCGAAGCAGAGGTTTCCTGAGTGGGTAATACTGATGTTTCTCTTCACATTATTCCTTCTGGTGTCGGCATACCTTAAAAAGAACACATCTGCCATCATTCATTTTTGTGCACCACAGTGAGATGACACTGACAAAATATCTCAAGTACTGTAATTCATCACAGGAAAAAAAAGTGAGTTTTAGTCAACGTCTGTGTTTAATTTCATTCCACCGTGAATGAGTTGACTGTCTTCATATCAGTGTGTGCATTATACTACACTTCTCTCACTGTGAGTCAGCTGAAGAAATGGAAGTCGCCTCCAGCAAATAATCCCTCAAAAACATGTCGGCTTACAAACTTTATTGTCACATTCACGTCTTCTTATTAGGGGAATTATTGTTCTGTGGCAGAGCAGTTAATTTCAAGCAAGGCTGGCGCAGTAAAGGTTTGAAATTTCAAAACAACTAAGAAAGACCACAAGTTGGAAGATACATACAGGACAGCAGCACAGTCCTGCCTCCTAAAAATGCTGTATACTATTTTGTTTTGACAAACTTAACAACTTAATTGCTGCAACATTTTGTGAAGTCAAGGAGTCATGGGGAGGTGGTTGAGATGGCTGGTGGGTGTGGAAAGCAGAGGACTTAGACACCTGAGACCCACAGTGCTTACGTTTTTTTGGAACAAAAGTGCTTTGATTAAAGTTATAATCTCGAAGAGTTTCATTTTGTTGTCTTTTGCGGCACCTATGGTGATAAGCGCTAATTGCAGGTGTATTTTTGGACCCCACTTCCCAAGTTTCATCATCTGTTGTCATCGATCTTTTCTTTGTTTGTTCGGCCATAGTGACCGTTTACTCGCAACGCTAGCAGACACCAGAAAAAAACAGTAAGCCACTTCATACAGGTGAGCTGAAGAGTGAGTCTGTTGCGTTAAAAGCTTTGTTAAAAGCCTAACTGTGCGCCACTTGTGATTTTTCTGGGAAAGCTGCTGCTGACACCCGGGTCGTAGCACTGCAACAGCAAGGATTTTCATCAGTGGGCCATAGGCTCAATCACCATTGTGTTGCCTCATTCGGCGATAGATTCATAGACTTAACAGGCATTTATTTAAATGAAAATCTTTGAGATTATATCTTTAAGGTTAAGTTAGAGAAAGATCATGGTTTAAAGTTTTTCATGCTTCAAGTCATTAACTTTTCAATATTAAACCAACACTATGATCTTTCTGTGCTTTGACTGCCTACACATAAGCATAAAAACCATTAATCATGCTGCTGTTCAAAGGACAATCTTTCTGCTACTGATAGTTTTGTCAAAATATATTTAGATACACTTTTCAAGCTGCAGTCACCACTCCAGTCTCAACCACATTAGAGGACTGTTTGCATTGTTTGTCTGCTGTGTGTGATTCAGTGAAAGTAACTTCATGGTCGCAGCTTACCAGAAACTCACACTACAATGACCTCAGCCACTGGCGGCTCTCCACAGACTTTTCACTGCGTGCCAGCAACACAACTCAAAAGGCAACAAAAGGGACACCCGAACAAACCTCTGGCTCTTTGACACAGTCAGCATCTCCTGAAAAACAGAGCAGCTCTGTGCTCAACCTGGATATCTGACAGGTTATTATCCCATTAGATATGCTTCATTTACAGTCCAGACAATATATGAAAGCACAAGCCAACCGCAACTGAGGCGTAGAGATAGAGATCGGCTGCTCCTGGCTGTGGTTTTAACCAACCACTGTTTGTTTTTCAGCCTATTAATGGTCGCTTATAACTGGTCTCAATGTTTTTTATACCAACAAACGTTCAAATTTACTTTCAGTTTAGGGTTAAAAAAATACTTAATGTATTTATCAGACCATTGTGTCTGATTATGGGACTCGTTAGCGTAAAATATCTGTTAATGGTTCAAAAAGACTTTTACCTCAAGTCAAAACTAACTACTTTAATTGTATTTGGAAGGTCATTGCTCTTGACAAGAATTTACAGCACATTTCATTTGAACAATGTTATGTTCATCAGTCTTACAGTGTGACAAACAGTGAACTTTTATTCTTTTTAGAACAAGAAATACATTTTAAAGTTCTGCCCCTCAATTGCATCACTTACATAGTAAATGGTGTTTGGCCATAAATCACATTGTCATAAATCATTTTTAAACCATTTTTAAAATGAGGCCACTGCATGCATTTCCATCACCCTGAGGTCACTTCATTTTCAGCATGAGCAAACGGTTCCTTGTAAGCTGAATGTTTGGGGACTCTGTCAGCATCCAGCCGATTGCTCTTCGGTGTAATGCGAGGCATGAGGTGGGAATGTAAAACATGTTAAAGAGTGTGGACGGCTCTTGGATGCCGTGTGTCAACAGGTCCCTGAAATGTGTTTTGACACGACTACAAGACAAGGGAGGGACAGAATCTTGTTGTTGTTACGTTAAGTTAGAAAGGAGAAATGTTTGTACGGTCTTAATTCCAGGTCACTAGGTGAAAACATATGACAATGAATTTTATATAAATATCTACTTGATTTTAGGGTACCAGTTACAAATAACTCACCCTTTATAAAGGGTTTATAAGTTGTAACTAATATATTAATTACTATAGTTATAGTTATGAACTATTAATAAGAACTTCTTTTTGGTTACCAGGTTGTGAAAAATCTCTTGGGCCATTGAGTCATTAACAGTCAAGTCGTTAATAAGTAATTGATAAAGGGTCAACTATTTCCCATTTTCTAATAATCCATCAAGTCTGCAGTTATAGATGTTAGTAAGGCATTAATAAACGGTAATAAACATCAATTCTGCATTTACTATGAATAAAGTCAGTAACGGGTCAAGTGTTTCCCACTTTCATGTCATGTGCTGTTATACATGTTAATAACTCATTCATAAACTATTAATATAATCCAAGTCTGCTATTGTAAGTGTTAATAAGATGTCCTGCAGCACTTTTCCAGAAGGTCAGAGGTCAAACTGTCCATTCGATGGGTCTCTGCTTGATGAATGAAGCTGAAAAGACAAATTAAGTGTGATGCTGGAGGAGGATAAACACCAGCAACAACTTGGCAACACAAAAGTTGCTTATAACTGATCTGCAAAGCATTAGTAAATGATTTAGTAATGAATTAATAAAGCCATTAGTTACAACTTATAAACCCTTTATAATGGGTGCCTTAATATAAACTGCTGATTTTAGTGACTGGGATTAAAAGAATAGTTCGACACTTTTTCGGAAATATGCTTATTTGCTGTCTTGTAGAGAGTTAGATGAGATGATCGATATCACTGTCATGTCTGTACGGTAAATATGAAGCTAAAGCCAGTAGCTGGTTAGCTTAGTTTAGCATGAAGACAGGAAGCTGGAGGATACAGCTAGCCTGGCCCTGTTCAAAAATCTAAACAACACTTCACTAATGAACATGTTATATCCCGTTTGTGTAATTTATACAAAAAACAATGTGTAAAAATAAAAATACATTTGCCACTTTAGGAGTGGTATCGATCTTCTCATCTAACTCTCTGCAGGAAAGCGAGTATGCGTATTTCCCAACTTTCCTTTAACAGCACATTATGTACAGTTCCTACCTCCTGCCATCAGATTTCCCACATGTCCACATCACACATGTTGTGCAACACTGTGCACAGGACATACTGCACTTTATATATATATGAAATCTGATGTCCTCATTATCACATGTAGCTCTCCCGGCCCACCAAGCAGCGACATGAACATACACACGGGCTGCGTCTCTTCTTATATATAATAAATTGCAGCCTCGTATATTCCCTCAAGACCTTCCCCTGAATGGGGAGACAGATGTTTATGCAGTTACCATGGCGAGGGGTGTCCTTTAGTGAGGGAGCAGCAGAGGTGTCGCACGATCCACATCACCCTTTCAGAGAGTCATTAGACAGCCCTGGTCGTGTCAACCACTGAAATACCATCCTCTCAACAGGGTGGGCGCGTTCATTTGGGAACAAGGACACGTACTGCAAAATATAGACAGAATTTATCTTCACATGAATGCGGGAGTTATTGAGAGCTTCTGCACACGATGAAAAGTAAATATTCCCACATCCCACTGAAACAAATACAGTTGAACTTCAGTATTTTAAGTTCTGTGTATTATTGCTTGAATGTTAAGGTTTCCTTCTCTGCAAGGTATTGTATATCCTAAAACATAATATTCACCAAAACATATTTTCTCATAGACATAAGCATAAACAGATAAACTTGGACTACAAGAAGGAAACTGGTTTGAATTTCCTTTGTTTCTAAAGTTAGCAGCGCCTGGCATACATCCATAAAAATTCACAAGGACACTGTGTGGCCATATTTAAGGAGGCCATGGGTCTAATTATCAATTAACTGGGTTATTACTCTCTCTTAACTCAGTCAGGCAGCACATATGTGCTGTTACGTATGCAGCATACTTTGATTACTGCTAATAAAACACTTTTTTTAGTTCTACCATTCACAAGTAATTTCCTATAAAAGTTGCAATGCATCCAGGTTTATTGTTCATTTCATGGTACAACAACATATTTCAGGTACTCACATGAGAATAATTAAAAACATATATAATGTACTCTATAATGTTAATATCACGCTCAAGGCTACTGGCAAAAGTAAAAGAAAATATGCACCTTTGACATGTTGTGCTTAGAGTTGGCCAATAAAATCAGGGGTTTCAATGCTCTGAAATCTTTGAGGCGTGGATCTGGTGCTCTGTCTGGCCCCCTTCTCCAAACATTTGTCTTCATCTTTAGAATGGCTGCTGGCTCTGACCATGCCGCCAGCTCCTCGCCGCTTGTTTGATGATTAAATACATTTTTGGCCATGTTGTAAACTTCCTGTGTGGTTGCACCGTCAGGTCTGTGTTCCACACCGCTGCTCCCCAAAGGCCTTGCATGAACACCATTATTATCCCTGCAAATTAGCCCAGTTAACCCACCCCTGCTCCAGCTCACTCTTTGTTAACCCCTCATTTTTCACCATGTCTGGACCATGGACCAAAGGCTTGTAGAAGCTGCCCCCCTCCCTCCCCACCATCCCATCCACCCCTGTCCCGGCAGATCCTAACCCCTGTGAATATTAAGCAGCACAGACTGCAGGAATGCCTCGGCTAAATTGGCAGCAGATGTTGTTGAAGGGATTTGGTTGTGAGGTGTTTTGTCTGCAAACTGAGCTGTAAAACATCGCAGGCCTGACATGTCCTCTGTCGAGTCTCTACGGTGAAACAACACAAGGGCAATATAGCCCTGTAGCCGCTCTACACTGGTGGTTGAACATTCAACCATCCATTTAATGGTCACTTATGAAGAAAGGTTTCAGGAGACAAGCTGAACAAAGAGACTACTTCAGAGTTGGAGGATCTGAGCTGTCCTACCCGTTGTAAATCATGTAGCAGAAAATTCAAAGATTTAATTGGTGGATAATCTACTTAACATCACGTAATCTCAGTTTCGTCCTTATGTTGCTGTCCTTTACATGACACGGAAAGGTTTCTGTCAAATAAGACACAGATTCCAGTAGAAGATGTGGAAATCATGTCACCGTACAAGCAGATTACATTTTAATGTATGTTAATATATAATTTAAAAAACCTTCATGTGATCCGAGAATGGAAAATGTTGCTTACCTGCCGGTTACATCAGTTTGAGGGGAAGCAGGCCTGAGATGTCTGGGTGTCTGGGAAAAAGATGAATGACTGCTGCGCAAAGAAAATGATTTCGTAGTTTGTTCCAAATTCTAAACCAGCCGCCGCTCCAGGCTACGACTGCCGACATAAACTGTGACACATGTGATTTTTTACTCCCAGCCCAAATTATGATAGTTTGGACTACTGGTGCTCTGGCTCCACGTCCTCAGAGGCACAGGAAGAAGAATCAGTTATGGGCTCAAATAAGTCACTGGATGGTAGCAGGAATAAATGCTCAGTTTTGTTCAGTTTCATGAACAAAAATAAGCATTTTCAAATGCAGTATGTGACCTTTTCATTGATTTAAAGCTGTACTAGTCAGTATTTTTATATAAACAATGGTTCCCCTCAGCTCTATGGAACGTTTAGCAACATTCAGGTCATTGTTTCAGTTTTATGGCCGGCAGCAAGAGTCTGATAAACCCATCGTACACTACCTGCTCAGCTCCAAACGGCAGACAGACAAAGTTAATGGCTAGCTGGTGAACATAGTGGGACATTTAGCTTTTAAAGAGCCAGATATTTAGACCAAAACAGAGCTAAAAGATGCTAAAAGATAATCAGACTTTGAAGATGATGTTGCTCTGAGACCGTTTCTCTTCATTGATTGTTTATGTTTGTTCACTGCTGGTGAAGAGGTGTATAAAACTCAGATACCAGTAAAGTTAGCTCCTGCATGTTTCCTATGGTATGGTTTCTGTGGTTGCCAAGGTGACATGTTCAGTGGTGGCAGCAAAATTGAAAAAGTTGAACTACTGCGTCGTCAACTCAGATGGCAGCCGTCATCCTCTCCATGCCGTTGTGTTTACATTGAAAAACAATAGAGGCGGCGACAACAACCACTCACTGTCTGAAAACACCTTTAGTTTGTTGGGGTGGCCAAAAAACTAATTTAATGCAGGTTTAATAAATCATAAAGAAGATGCATTTTTGGCCACATTTTGTAGATTGTAGTCCATTATGTCAAATGGAGGCCCTTCTGGTGGTCTGCACATACACTTATGTGTTCTTAACTCTCTTATACTCTATAAGAGAGATCACTGTATACAATATAATTCAATAAAATTCATTCTTATACTGTATAGTTTATATGCACTCACTGTATATCTCAGAAATTCCAGAAAAACAATCAGTTTAAGTGCTGCAGTAGGTGGGAGGACCTCCTACAGCAACTATGTGATATGATTTTTTTCCTAACTGATAAGAAAGCATTACAACCCAGACATAAGTTCCTATGTGTAGGGTAAGTGCAGGGAGCAGCCCATTTACTGACAAGGTGAAGCTTAACATGAGAACTAAATTCAAGGGTGGCCAAGATCCACGCAGGCCATCTGCCAAGAATCCAATACAGCAAATGGTTGGATCCGTGTAAGCCCTAAGCCGACAATAAAGTCACTATGCTTAAAAAGATGCTAACATCCTTTAATGGGTATGAAAGCCACTGCAGCAGAATACAAATCCTGCCTGTTTTCTCCTGTGTTCCCTGTGGCCCAGGCTTTTATCCGCTTCCATCCAGCGCGCCCTGTGAAGTTGATTAATTGAACACTTTGGGACAAAAGGAAACTTTTATCAACTTTGGCCGAGACTAACCCTCTGTGTGGAGTTTGGGGAAATTAAAAAAAAAAAGCTGCTTTGCTTTATCTCCTCATCACAAGACAAGGAACTGGAAGTGTTTGCCAAGAAATAAAGGTATCAAAATTACACATAGATGGCAGATCAAGATGAAGAGTCTCGTGTTGGGGGGTGTTTGCCACCTGCTTTGGGACAGGCATGAGGGGGAGTGTGGGGTAAATGTGGGGTCACAGCTGTCAGCAGTCTCTCAGTTATACAGGCCAAGTGGGACTACAGATATGAGGAGGGCAGAAACTACAGCGATGACATGATGGGGGACCCGGGGGTTATACAGTCACACTACCACCATCTTCATTCAGCATAGCATGGCGCATACACAGAGTGCGAAGAGCTGTGTGTGTGTGTTTGTGTGTAAACATTCCTTTAAGAAGTTTTCTCTCAGGACTCCGTCTTATGTGATGCTCCCACAGTGGACGCCTGTCCACGACCCCTATAAAAAGAGAGGGATGCCCACTTCCTGCTACCCTCAGGCGTGCCAGTCCTGCCTCAAGGGAGAGGGGCCCCATAATTTATTATTTGTTCCCCTCTTGTTAAGGAAATACTTTCTCAATAGCTCTTTCTCCTTTTGTATATTTTTACTGTTCTTATTTTCTTCCTTGATTCAACCCCGTCCTCTCTTATTTATTTGCTTTCTAAACACCAGCTTGGTTCAGAACGTCCAAGCTGCCATGAAGAGACTTTAAAAAATTACTTTTGTCCTCAGTGAGGACAGTGTTTATTTGTCCGGGTGAACCTGAGGGGGAAAGAGTATTTTGGGGATACCTATGTGTAGGTGTCAGCTGAGCTGAGTCATATAAGCTGACCTCGATCACCATTACCCCAGGCCTTAATCAGATTCCTCTGCTGCAGATTGAAGATATGTGGACTGACACAACGAGCTCAGATGTCATAATTTATCAGCCTGGCCCTGCCACTCTCAATGTAAAGACATTCCTGCACCATGTGAAGTTAATGGGATGTTATGTCCACAGCACATGTTGTGTGAAATGGTTTCTTTCAGCACGAGCAAACCATCATGAAACACTCAATCTCACAGCAAACGTTACCCAGAGGGACCAAACTCTTTATTTATTCCCAGCAGTGCCTTCTTTGTTTGTTGGTGTTGGGCAGGTTTGGCTGCTTTCTCACCTCCCCCTCCACAGAAACCATCAAGGCCAAAAAAAAAAAAAAAACGGATGAAAAGGCCAAGCCACTGGCTGACCACTGATCCATGACTCAGCTTTGAAAATCTCCGCCTTCAAATCAAATTGTCCGGCTTCAAGGAACAGAGGTGGCACAGTCCTACCCCGGGCCACTCAATGTCACCGACCAGCTTTGAGGGGTTAACGCGCATTTTTCTCAGTTGTCAAGGACGTGTGATGGGGGCAAAGGAAAACAGAGGAGCACAGAGGTCATCACACTCACAAATATCAAGACTCTTTGAAATACTTAATTGTGTTATAAAAGAAGCTGCACATAATGGAATTACCAAATCAAACACGAGTCATTTAACATTTAAGTTTTTGCTTTTGTAGAAACATCTCGATCTCAACACCTCGACTGGTTTGTTGATTTGCATCATAAGATGACATCGCCTGTTTTATATTTATGTTGTGTTTGTATTTGTATAAAATGTTATTTAAGGTTTTCTAAGAGTCCTGTGGTTTGCTTTGTTTTACCCAGAGAGCATTTTCTATTTTTCTAAGTCTATTTTATAATATATTGTATATATATATATATATATATGTATATATATATATATATATATTGTATATATTCACTGGATTATTGAACTATTTATTGTCATCATGAGAATTAATGTTTGCTTTCGGTTTCCACTGCAATATTTATGGTTTGTATTTTAGCCTTGCTAGTGGCGTGGCACTTTGGATGGCAATGTCAGTCAGTCCACCACTTTGGTCCAGACTGAAATAACTCAACAACTATTTGATTAGTTGTCATGAAATTTGGTTCAGACATTCATGTTCCCCAGAGGATGAATCCTGATGACTTCAGTGATCCCCTGACTTTTCCTCTTGTGCCACCATGAGGTTGCCATTTGTGGTTTTGAGTGAAATATCTCAACAATGATAGGATGGTTCAGACATTCATGCTAACACGCTAAACTAAGATGGTGAACATGTTAAGCATTATATTGCTAAACATCTGCATGTTAGCATGCTGACTCTGAAGTTATTTGTGTATATTTATGCTGTTTTATATTAATTCTGTAGAGAGAAAATTAACCCCTTTACGTGTACGAAATGTCTTTTGTTGTTTTTGGATGTTTTTTGTTAAAGCTGTTGTTTATATTTTGTTCTTGTTTAGGGTTTACCAAAGTAACACACCTGAATGGGCCTTAAAGGTGTAATGAGTAGGATTTTCCTAAAAAAAACAATGTATTGACTCAAACAAAAATAATCCTTCCCAGTCATCACTTATGACCCACCCTCTGCCTGTATTTTCTTATTTTGCTGTGTTCGGGACGTTTCTGGGCATCAACCTTTGGGCAGTGGCGTGTAGCCCCCAGCCAATAACAGCACGCAGAATGTGAGATACGGGACTCTATAAAAATGTAGCGACCAGTTGCCAGATTGTAAGCACGTGGGACCACCAAAAGCGCATAAGCCGGGGAGGAGGGACCAACTTTGAAAGTTGCGTTTACAAACAGCAACCAACAAATCCTACTTGTTACACCCATGCGCCTTCCCAGGTATTATTTGGGTGTTTTTGGTCATTTGATTTCTTTGTCACTGGACTGGTTTTTCTGTGCAGGTGCTACTTGGACTAAACACTTATTCTCTTGCACAGCTGTCTGAATACAGGTGTGCAAAGATCACATTTCCTGGGCAGAAGCACATCTACAAGAGCAGGATAGATGATGAATTTCCTGAAAGTCTAAATTTAACTATTCTGGTCTCGTATTTCATGCATTTCCTCGATTCCCACACAGTCAACCACCTTTCCCCAAGAGGCCCAGCAGAGAAGATGAAAGTGGGGAAGCACAACTCATAGAGGAAGACAATTTTCTTAGATATTTTCATATTTACCACAAGGCAAAGACAGAGCAGTCCCATGAGATCAGGAACACCGGGTGGTTTGCTAGCTTTTTATTTGAGAGATATAGAGCTTTCCATCTCCTCTCCTCTGAGGTCTTGATTGAGCTCTGCGGTTCTGAGAAAACAGATACAGCGGCTTCCTCCCGAGCCGGCCATGTTTCATGTCGGGACAATTAAACAAGTCACTGCGGCCACCCAGCCCCGGCCCTTTTCTCCAGACACTGAACTCAATTATTACAGAGGCCAACTCCTCATCACCACAAGCTCACTGACTGTGGCTAATCTTATCTGATCCGTTATTAGCTGCATTTTTCATCTTTATGGCAGGGCTAACAAGCCTTTGAGATCGTTAATAGCTGGGAATGTTCAAATCTCACGTTAAGCATGAAGATGAATGAAAGAAGGATCACTGAACATAAATCACTCTGCTCTCTGCATAGTTTTATAGCGCGGGGGAACGTCTTAAGGATTCACACGCAGGAGGTTTTCACAAAAGAAATCACACAGTATGAGGTGATCTCTCAAGCAACTAGTTTTATTTAATTTAAATCTAAAGCACATTCAGATGCTTGTGCAGAAGCAGGAACCAAAAAATGATTTATCACAGACAGCTTGAAAGTCATGTAGAAAATAAGGAAAAGATTACAGAGGAATGTATTACCAAATGCTTATTTCTGAAACGACGGCAAATTGGGACATTGGTTTTCAAAAGGAGAAATAATGAATCACACAGGCTTTTCTCATAGAAAGATCCAGGTGCTCGTTTTGTAAGAGCTGCAGGAGAACAACTTCATGAACCATTTGAAAAGAAAACAGGACGCTGCACACTTGACTGTCAGATGTAACATGTAAAACCAACATGAACGCACGACTGTAAAAGCAAAGGGAAGGTGAGATGCTTTTAGTGACCAAAGGCAGAGCTGTCAATATGTTTGCTAACAGTGAAGAGGTCAGGGGTTAAGAGCTGGTAATCAGACAAAGCTTGAGTGATGGACGAGGTGGTAGGACTCCACTGAGTTCAGCTTGTGTATCTGTGTTTCTGTGTGTTTGTGTGGTTCAACAAAGAGGGGACAAAACATTTATGAATTATATCAGCGAGCTGGTAAAGATAAAACCCACTTAAGGAAATATCCCTGCCAGACACTGAATGGATACACACTCATCGCACACACACACCCAATCCTCCCACCAGTTTTAGACAGCTCCATCTTTCTTGGGAGTCTCGGGGTCATCTGCCAGAGACCTGTTATCAATGGCCCGGCTTCAGCCCCCAGACGGCATTAATCTGTCATGATAAGTTTACATCTGCTTAAACTGCTGCACCGGTACCTTAAGCTTCATTCCTAGTGCTGATCTGGGTGAATTTTTCACGTTTGGTCTATTTTCTAATCCATGTGTGGGGGAGCATCCAGCCATACTCCAGCCAGCCAGTCGGACTCTCCGGCCTCAGGTCACAGGCTGCACAGCCTCTCCTCCTCTTCCTCCACCAGACTCCTGAACCAGAGAAAGACATAAAGTACAAGTAACCAACTGGGGGTACTCTTGATCTTGGAAACAGCAGTTAACAAAACTATCTCACCTTTAAAGACCGCAACTATTATTTTCATTATCAATTATTCTGCAGATTATTCTCTCAATTAATCAATTCATGAATAAAGTTTAGTTTAGTCAGTAAAAGTTTGGAAAAATTGTGTAAAATGCTCGCTACACTTTCCTAAAGCCAAAAGTGATGTCTTCAAATAGCTTTTATTGTCCAACTAACAGTCAGAAACCCAAAGATTTTTGTTTTACTGTCACATAAGACAAAGAAAAACAGCAAATGAAACTTAAAGTTGAAAAGCTGTAAGTAGGAAATATTTGGTATTTTGCTTGAAAAATAATAAATAATTCACTGATAATCAATATAGGTGCCAACTAATTTTCTGTCGATCGATTTATCATTTCAGCTCTGGTTCATTTAATAGTTATTCTGGAGCTTTCCATCATAAACCTTGAACATGGACTTTGAGGTGAGGTTGTTTAGTAAAGCGCTGTTTCCAGGGTCAAGAATTAACTATGAAACTCAGCGTTTTAAGCCACCATTGACGAGAAGTCCTTTAAGTGTTTAGAAGAAAATAAGCATTGTAATTGGCAAACTCCATCTGCTTCAGTAGCTTCAGAACAGCTACTTAATTGACCTTGTGATGAGATTGTTTGGTCAAATGTGATTAATGCTTTAATCCAGCACACCTCCAAAACGTTAGTTCACATTATCATAAATGTTCATCATGATATATTAGTAAATTTCTGTTTTATATTCATATTTAAATATAATATAATGTAATACATTCACACCAGCAATAACTGATTTTTTGGCCACTTGGGGGCAGCAGAAACGAGCTGGAAACAAAACACTGACATATCACTACCTTATAAAGTTGATATGAAGTACTTGTTAACAAACAGTTGAAGTCATGTTTATGTCCACCTGATGAATGAGAGTTCAAATTCAGTCTCTTTTTAACTCTGTTTTTGGCCTCTACAAACTTCTTTGGGAAATATCTGTCTACCAGTTAGTCACTGTGTCAGTCTGCTGTTTGGTGGTGGCAGGTGGTGCAGCAGTGGGTTTTTATAGCAGTTTCACTGAAAACAGCTGCCTTCTGCATCTGGAAATGCTGGTGATGAGAGCAGTGAGAGTGAACCAAAACAGTAAAGTTGTGGGTGGAAAACCAAAACAATGAGCTGAAAGAAGCCCTACAGCTCAATAGAGCTGAGGGAATTACTTTGACTCATTGTTAAAATAAAAATATTGATTATAGCAGCTTTAGTCATCCACTGCAAAATGTTCACTTAACTAAAAAGGATCTTGTCCTTAGTTGAGCTACTTGTTGCTGTGTCGTGCAGCAGACCACAATGAACAGCAGAGTGAATTACAGTGTAATATGGTTCACATTAGCAGTGAGCAAAAGCTGTGAGCATCTGCCTAAACTGCTCTGAGATGCTTTCACAGGCGATAAGCCACCCGGTAATGGCAGCCTGGGGTCATTAGGGTCTGTTGTGCAGACAGTTTGCCACGGCATGGAGAGAATAAACAACCACCATTTTCATTTCTTATTCATGGTTTTAATCACGGATGACAAAACATCCAGTAAATTTAAAAAAAGGGAAGGAAAAAAGAAGTTGGCATCGACTGTGTGCCTTTCCTGCGCCTTAAATGTCTTTGGGACAGTCTGTTGGGCAGCGAGAGGGAATTAAAACTGTGGCGAATTTGGAAATGTGTGTAAGGGGAGGGCTGACATTAACAGGCTGGCGTGGAGAAGAGCTGGCAGCGGCCCAGCATGCAGCGCTGACAGTGTGAGGTCCTCTTTGCCCATTCTAATGAGCTATTGTGAGGGTCTGGATCTCAGGTCTGCAGCGGGGGCCCCCCTGGGGGTTAGATGGGCGATGGAGGGACCGGGAGGAAGTCCGTGGCAGCAGGATGAGATGGCTGAAGTGCGTCACTCCACATACCAGGATGGCAGATGGTTAAACAACCTCAGTGGAAGGAGGGAATGACATGAAACGTCTTCAAGGTCACATGCAGGAAGCTGCATCATATTCAGGAGCTGCTTCCTGAGACCCCGGCTGCCCCGTGATGTCAACCCTTTGTTTGCAGCTATATCTCATTATGCGGATGTCCAGGTGACAATATATGAGATGCTTGGACGATATTGGATACACAGGATCTTGCGGAAATACTCCGTGTATTATTCACGGTGATGCTTGCACAGAAACTTCTTGTTGATGTTGAGGAAAAATGGTGACAATGGACACGTCATTTGCACATTTCCACATGTTTTCTCATGCTTGCTTTGCTCACTGAGTATAAAAAAAGACTGTCAAAAGCAAACAGTATTGAGTTAATTTAAATCTAATGAAATCATCCCTGGATCAGTGTGTGCTTTGCCCCTAACAGTTCATTCTCCTTGACAGGTTTGAATAATGTGTGGCACTTTATTGAGCACCACAGGGGACGTCTGTTTTCATTTGACCCCCTACCGCAGAGATGGGAATCTGCAATACTTGTCAGGGAAGGCTGCAGATTTTAATTGCAATCAGAAACTACAGCAGTTGACTTTGTGACTTGAACACCTTTAACAGGAGAAGACAAACTAATCAGTGAAACCACCCGGTGCAGTGTTTTTGTTGGACTGAAAACCTCCATGTTCTCCAGCAGACATGGCTGTCCATCCCTGCCCCAGAGTGCAGGTTCAGGCCATCCTGTTGACTGACAGTCTCGCTAACAGTCAGACCACTCTGTCCTAAAGACGTCTTACCTCCTCTGGTATAATTGTACCGTGCTGAACATGACATAAAATGTAGGCGCCTCGTTTAAGAATAACAACCTGCAGCTCTGTTTAAGAGGGGAATGAGAGTTGTGAAGGTATGGATGATCACTGTGAGTGCTGTATTTATGGCAGCCCTTCATTACAAAACAGGTCAGCACTAGTGCATTATGGTCTGTTATAGTACATTAGGTCTTTAACTTGAACTGTAATTATTGCTGTAAAGTCGATCCCAGGAGGAAAGATCAATTATGGTTTCACACACATATCTTCACAGCTTAGTAATAAATTACTAATACAAAGAGCATCAGACTGCAAGTGCAATATATTATAGGTACAGACATGTGACAAAGTAAAGGAAAAACCAACATAAAGTGTCTTAGCAAGGTGTTGGGCCACCACGTGCTGCCAGAACAGCTTCAATGCACCTTGGCATTGATTCTACAAGTCTCTGAACTCTACTGGAGGGATGAACAC
>NTHP01000204.1:245702-279172 GCA_003416845.1 Oplegnathus fasciatus | reverse complement strand
TTCTTCCAAAAGATATTCCCTCATTTGGTGTTTTGATGATGGTGGTGGAGAGCGCTGTCTAACACGTCGGCCCATCTCCCACAGGTGTTCGATTTGGTTGAGATCTGGTGACTGTGAAGGCCACAGCATATGATTCACATCATTTATATACTCATCAAACCATTCAGTGACCCCTTGTGCCCTGTGGATGGGGGCACTATCATCCAACAAAGCAGTGACCCTTCCCTCTAATGGGGCAAGTGGACCCAAACCATGCCAGCAAAATGCCCCCCATAGCATAACAGTGCATTCGTTATGTTTCTCCACTCATTTATTCAGGTTTTTCCTTTAAGTTGTCACCCATCTGTAATATGGTCTAATGTAATAATCCAAATGTGTAACATTTTGGGCCTGTGTTTTATCTCAGAATCAGCTTTTATCAGCCGAGTATGTTTACACATACAAGGAATTTGACTCCACTTTCTAGTTGCTCTCAATGTGCACATACATGTGGGTCAAAGTATAGATGCACATATAAATATATATGCATCAATAGTGCAAGGGTGAGAGTTAGTGCAAAGAGTGCTGGAATAAATATTGAATGGATAATATAAGTTATTTTATATACATACAGTAGGTGCATGTATACATGTCTATCTACAGTACATACAGCCTGCTTAGATTTATATTTGGCAGTGATTCCTGGGTTATCTACTCATTTTTTTAATACATTTTTTTGTTTATTTTATCATTTTCTATCTTGCACTAATTCATAACTGTTAATGTTCATATTTTCATATTATTCGTGTGTATTAATGAGCCACAGGATGACTTGTAACTGCATTACTAGAAGCTAACGGGGGATATAAACAATAAAAAGAATCCCAGGAAAATATTAGTATGTGTCAGTTTTAAGGACATTTTTATGTTTGCAAGCTTACCTGATCATCTGTTTTTGTGATGCCCAGAACATATTATATTATTATGAGGAAAATATTATTCAGAGCAGTTTTGCACAAACAGAAAAACAAAGCACCATTTGATCAGATTTATGACACCAGACTGTCTGACCTGTAGGCAGATATTTCCATGTCTCTGGCCATCTTCTCACTCAGCAGCTCCTTGTAGTCTTCACACTGCTCCTTCATCTGTACTTGGAAGTCGGCCTCCTGGTGCCTCATTTCATCTATAGTACACTGAATAACATGCACACACACACACACACACACACGCAGGGT
Source organism: Oplegnathus fasciatus (assembly GCA_003416845.1). NCBI lineage: Eukaryota > Metazoa > Chordata > Actinopteri > Centrarchiformes > Oplegnathidae > Oplegnathus > Oplegnathus fasciatus. The sequence goes on along the minus strand of NTHP01000204.1, from coordinate 277,955 downwards.
GGTGGGATTAGAGAGAGAGATTAAATGACAGAATTAGTCCAAACCACTGGTCCTTTACAGCCTATGATTACATTAATTAGTCCACTCTCAGACCTCCAACTCAGCAATCTCGTCCATGTACGCAGCCTTCTTCATCTCAACCTCGTCCTCCAGCTCCTCGTTACACTTATCGAGCTCAGCGAGCTCCTTTTGCAGCTCTGAAATCTGCAGAAATATAGACGACATACAGCAACAGTTATTCTTTCAAAATACACTCATAAACAAAGATTTCTACTTTAGTATCCTGTTAGTAATGATGCCAGACTATATCTCGATGTTCCTTTCATGGTCATTTTTTTGTTCAGCAGCCCTGGAGTTTCAGGGTCTTGCTCAAGAACACTTCAGCAGTGTAGATCTTTGTCAACAAAGGACTAACATAGGTGTTCTGGTTTAACAAGTTTATCCTTGAAGATTTCTGCATTAATTGATAATTTAAACCCAACATCTGACGTATAACGCTCAACTTCTCATGGTGATTTCTGATGTGTTAGAAACACCTGGAAGTGTATAATAGGCAACCGTTTACTGTCCACCTGATAACCACAATTTATTCTTTTAGCTCTGTTTTTGTCTCGCCAACGACTGAGGAATATATCTGTGTTTTCTAGCTGCTAGGTGTTTCTTCACCAGCTGGTTGCTAATTTCTGTCTGCTCTTTGATGTTGGGCAGGTGGTGGGTTTATTAGAGCTTTTTAGCCAAGCTATCAGTGTCGGTCAGTTGGCCTGAAATATCTCAACAACTATTGGTGGGTTGCTGTGAACTTTTGTACATATATTTAATGTTCCCAGACGATGAATCCGACTGATTTTGGTAATTCCCTGACGTTTTGTCCGGCACGTCCATGAGGTTCACATTTATGGTTTCAAGGTGAAATATCTCAACAACTACAGATATTCACATCCCCCTCAGGATGAACTGTATTGAATTTTCCTCAAGCGCCATCATCTGGTCTAAACTGTAATTTGTTCAATACTTCGATTTATGACCTAATACCTGCAAAACTAATGACGTTCCCTTCAGCTTCAGCTGTACTATGTGTTTTGTGCTAATAAGCAAATGCTAGCATGCCACGCTAAACCAAGATGGTGAACATAGTACTCATTATACCTGCTAATCATCAGTGTGTTAAAAGTGTCACTGTGAACGTGTTAGCATGCTGACGTTTAGCTCAAAGCTCCTCTGTGCCCGAGTACAGCCTCACAGAGATGCACAGCTCCGAACCGCTGCTGGAAACCGGGCCAATGAGGGCAGAAGTTGTGGGTCGTAAAACCAAAACAATGAGCTAAAAGAGAGTTGGTCACCACGAGCAACCCCCATCACATTACACATAGTCATTTGACCCATTTTTGATATAAAAAAATGATTGAGCTCTAATTAATTAAACTTGAGTATGCCAATCAAACCGACCTACACAGATAAAATGGGTTACTTTACTCGCACAAATACAAACTAAAGCATCCCCCCCCTTGTGTCTGAGGCCGTGAGTAATTACAGCAATCACAGAAGTTCAACAATTAGCTGTCACAGCCAGATGGGGATCCAGGCGGCCGTGCTCGTCTTTCAGCGAGATCATGTGAGCAGAGGAAGACCCGGTTACAACTCACAGGCTGACGATGACTCCCCAACCTGGTCGAGTCACTTATTCACACGCTCCTCCGTTCTCCCTGGCATGATTAGTGAAGTCTGGCCGGCTGGGTATGCGAGTAGTGGCGTACAACCCCATCAGTGCCTGCTCTATTATATACATTTCTGCATCAGGGCTGATTTCACCGCAATCTGTTTGTTTGGCCATGTTGTGTCTCAGTGAGAAACCAGACCCGAGGCATCCATCACAGGCGAGAGAGGAAACAGAGCAGATCAGGCCGTGCTGTCCATCCGTCAGGCTGGACTGAGCAGGACTGGGGATTGTGTGCTGCATATTAGAGAAAAGTAGATGATGTTGAGGGAGTTCTGCTGTGGTGACAGAGGCTCACTGTTTATTTAAAGAGCTGGAGGTAGAGCTACAGCCACAGTAATGAGAGCCAAACCACCATGTTTGTTACAGATGTGGTTAGGTGTCGGCTGTGGTCTGACCACTGATGGATGTTAAAGAGACTCAACTACGAGGAGGTACTTCCTGTTTCCTGGAGTCACCTGGTGATTTTACCTGAGTCATAATTTACTGGCTTGTCTCTTTACTGTCTTTTTCTTCAAAACCTCCTTTGCTTTCCTGGCAAACATCCGATGAAGGTTTATTTCCTCTCTTCCACTTGCAGAGGAAGTCTCCAGTCAGTGTGTGTGTGTGTGTGTGTGTGTGAAGTTTTAAGACGTTTATGACGCTGCTGGCGCTCTGAAAGACTGTACTTAATAACTGAGGACACGGAGGGCAATAAATCCTGTCTGAGCTGAAGCCAAGCCCTTCACATCTCCTGCTGAAAGTGTCCGCAGAGTAAACACTCTGGTCAGCAGGATCTCCCACACTGTTGCTCCGCTGTCACTCAGCTGTTCTCCACTCCCTTCGCCCGCTGTGGGAAACCATTCATTTTCACCATTTATGTCTGATTTAGGAGCTGATGGCCGATGCAGAGCCAGTTGTGGGTTGTAAGACTCCTCTTTTCTTTGTCACTAAAGAGGTGGGAAATTATTATGGGAAGATCCGAATCGGTAGGTAGTAACTGAGGGATTTAAATGATGTGTAACTGTGAGACTTAAAGGGTCGGTTCTCCCCCAAAAAATACATATTTTCTTACTTACCAGTGTGGTAACTATCCATACAGACAGCTTTGGTTTTACAGATATCAGTTTCTGAGATTTATAATTCCAACAGATGTGGAGCTACAACATGTCTTTCAAGAAATAATGTCCCCATTTCTCTGGATAATTCTCAGAACACAACAGTCAACAAAGCAATAGTTTGGCATTTTGGGAAACATGCTTATTCGCTTTCTTGCCGAGAGTTAGATGAGAAGATTGATGTCTGTACAGTGAATATGAAGCTACAGCCAGGAGATGATTAGCTTAGCTTAGCATAAAGACTGGAAACAGGGGGAAATAGGTAGCCTGGCAACCTCACGGTGACGGCTAAACTTCAGAAAGTGCCCGCACCCAGCCATGAAAAAGTCTGGCATGTAACCCCTCGTCAAACGATAACTTGTAGTTTTTACACTTCGGTTTTGTACGGATTAAACAAACAACGTATAACGTGTTATTTAGAGAGCTTTAGAGGTGCTGGTAGGTTGATTTTGTTACCCTTGGACAGAGCCAGGCTAGCTGTTTCCAGCACTTTGTGCTAAGCTAACCAGCTGCTGGCTGTAGCTTCATATTTAGCGTGCAGACCTGAGAGTGGTGTCGATCTTCTCATCTAACTCTCGGCAAGGAGGCTAACAAGAGTACTCCCAAAATACCTACCCCTTTAAGGCTGAAACAAGCAACTTGTATGTACAACAGGAATCGGATCAACCAATCACCTCGCTTAACACACAGCTCTGCACAACATGTTGGTAAGATCTAAAAGGTGTGTGCAGCAGAAATCTCAGAGCCGGTTATCTCAAAATCTTGGCAAATAAAACCACATTTTTTGCACTTTTTTGTGTCACTGGGCTGAACTGATCCTTTAAAAACTGACGACTAAAAGAGAGTTCACTCACCAGCATCTTCATCTCACTGATGTCCTTTATCTTTGGCGAGTCTTTGACCGTTGACCCTGCAGCTCCTCCCACTTCCAGTTGTCTTCCATCACCACTGCGAACCACAGCGGACGAGGCTGCACCACACTCGTACTGCAAAGACAGAAGATGAAGAATAAGTGCAGTTGGGAAAGTTTGTAGGTTGAAAAAAAATATCTGACCTTTCAGTTTGAGTCTGCAAATGCACAAGACCACGGAGGATGGAGGATAGTGCTTTCTTTGGGGCAGTTAAGTGCACTTTGACAGGGGAGCAAAGAGCAATCAGAGGCTCTCATAGCGGCTGATGGTTAAACCTCTCATTGTGTACACCACATTCCTGATTAGATGGAGCAAATGCACCCGAAACGAGCAACATGAGGGTGCACAGGTGTGTGGGAGTCAGCCAGCAATCACCATTACTGTTCAAACCCAATAGCAATCATTTCAGCATCGAGACAATTGCGTCTCGTAATCGAGGCCAGGCACAGACAGGACGGTGTCCAGCTGGCGGGAGAACAGACCGAGTGGGAGGGAGAGGGAGTGAATAGACGGGGTTTGGGGGAACAAGGAACACACCTACGCATCTACACAGACACACAAATATATAAAAACACCAGATACTCTTCAAGCTATGCCTCCAAATGAAGGACACACAGACACACACACCAGAGTCCACTCCAGTGCTGCCGAGGAGCCTGGGAAGGCGGCCAGCAGTCTGATTACAGCCCTGACCTCTGAACTGGGCAGACATCCTCGCCCCAGAGGGGGTCAGACCCACCGGAGCTATAGTCTGACCCCAGTGCAGCACCTCTTTTCTTGCACTACACACACACACACACGCACACACACACACACACACACACACACAGGTAGACAAAGGGATTCTGTTCAGGTCCAGAACTGCACCTCTGATTCTCAAGTTCTTCCCTGGTGTTGTGTTAAGAGGGAAAGAAAACAAGTGGGAGTATCGCTGTGTGATTTGTGAAAGTTGAGATTTACATCTGGACCTGACCGGGCCATTTCAGAGGGAGAGAGGAGGGGATGTGGTGAAAACAGAGTCAAGTGGCCAGTAGGAGGATGAGGATGGCAGCTGGTTTCCTCAAAGTGCAAATCGCTGGTGGAAGAAGTACTCAGATCCTTTTAGTTGAATAAATGTAGCAATAGAACAATTTAAAAATCCTACTTCAGGAAAATTACAGAAGTATTAGGACGAAATACATTTAAAGTATCAACTAAAAGTACTTTTCACTGTGTCATTGATATATTATCATAAACGACGTTATTAGATTGTTAATACTGATGCATCAATGTGTAAGTGGCATTTTACTGTTGTAGCTGGTCGAGGTGGAGCTGGTGTTTCTTCACGTACATTTAAGTAGTTTAGTTCAGTGTTTCCCAACCTAGGGGTCGGGTCCCCTCCAAAGGGTCACAAGATAAATCTCAGGGGTCATGAGATGATTAATGGGAGAAGAAAGAAGAAAAAAATAAATTTCTGCGACAGAAGTTTATATTCATTTTTGGGATTTTTTCTAATCTTTGCCTTATTTGGAAAATATTGGATAACTTTAACAGTTGTGCAAAAATGTGAAGAGTTAAGAGGGTTTTTCCTCTTTGGTGGAACTAATAACGCAAACTAATAAATAAAATAAGTTGTAAGTTCCACCAGTTTTTATGCACATTTTCAATTTGCTAATAAAACAACCTGAGAGGCTCGGTTGAGATGGAAAAATCGGTGTATTTATAACGACAAAATGTGACAATGGAAATAAACTTCACAAATAAATCATGGCATACATGAAGCATGTGATTCAAACATCCACTGAAGAAACATAAAATGTCAAAACATCAGATCTGTGTGGAGCGATGAGGAGACTGTAACCTTCCTCAAATTAATACATGAAAGAAACATAAATGCCATATTTCCATCATGTTTTCAACATTGTTTTCCACTGTTTGAGGTTTGACTGGCGCTCATCCCCTTCTTCTGCAATGGTTTAATGGCACCCAACTGGAGAATTAGTGCCAACAGCTGTTTATCTTGATATAATATCATAATAATTGCTAACAGTAGTGGATGGAACACATTAATTCACATTTTCCTTTGCTGATTTTCAATTAAAATTTGCACTACATTTGGATGGAAACCTGACTGTAGACATCTGAAACGTGACAAAAGGCTCCAACCAGTCATTGATTTTTTGTAAAGTGTAAGAAAAAAAGGTTGTTAAAACACTGGTTTAATCTTTAACACTGTCTTTTATAAGCTTATCATGTTTTTTATTTAAAATCTGAAAAGTAACTAGTATCTATACCTCGGAGTAGAAGTATAAAGCAGCATGAAATGGAAATACTCAGGTAAAGTACAAGTACCTTAAATTTGTACTGAAGTACAGTGCTTGAGTAAATGTACTTAGTTACTTTCCACCACTGGTGTGTATGAGGTTTGAGTCGATTCAAGTAAGTATAGCTCAGTGAGAAGCCAGAAAGAGGATTGTGATTCTAAACATGTACACAGACGTGCTACTGTAAAGCATTTGGCACCAAAAGGCTTCCACTTCATGGCATGTTTATGTGTTTTATGCTACAGCGTGTTGTACCTGGAGGCTCTCAGCCAGCTGGCAGTAGTACTCCTTTACATCCAAGGCCGGAGTGATGTCAGGGCTGCCAAAATTAATAGCTGCCACGGCTCCTGTAGTCCGTTCAGCTGGCTCCAGCAGACTCTCCACTGCCTGCTCACACATACAAACACACAGTGGTGAAGTATAATCACATCCTTTACTCAGAGGTGAAATATGACTAAGTCCATTTATTCAAGTTTTGTACTTAAGTTCAATTTTGAGGTCCATTTGGTGCTACTTTATACTTCTGCTCTTCTACATTTTACTTGACTACATTTATTTAACAGCTTTAGTTACTTAGCATGTGATCACTTTATAAAATATGATGCATTATTATTAATCAAATTGCAAAACACTATAATAAGTAGTTAAAATCAGCTCCACCTCCACCAGCTACAACATCAAAATGCTGCTTGTAACAAATCAATAATATATAATAATTTAACACTGAAAGGGGACATTATTCATAATGAATACTTTTACTTTAAATACCTTAAGTACAATTTGCTGACAATATTTAATAATATTTTTAACGCATTTTACTTGCAATAGACTTGTAATTTACAGTGTGGTACAGTATTGCTACTTTTACTTAAGCAAAGCATCTGAATATGTTGCTAAGTTTAAGTACATACATGTAAGCATTATCTGCTAAATGTACTCAGTAAAAGTACTTGTTATGCAGACAAATGGCCCCTGTGAGTGTTATACTATTATATATTGTATTATTAGATCATTATTACTAATGCATCAATGTGTAAGTAACATTTTACTGTTGTAGTTGGACGAGGCGAAGCTGATTTTATCTGTTTTATAAACTGCTGAGTGGTTTTATCTGTAACAACTCGTCATATTTTATTTGCTTGTCATATGTTTTTTATGTAAAATCTTAATTTGTAACATAACAAGTAATTAAAGCTGTCAAATAAATGTAGTGGAGTAAAAACTACAATATTTAACTCTGAATAGTAGTGCAGTAGAAGTATAAAGTGGCATGAAATGGAAATACTCATGTACTAAAATGCAGTACTTGAGTAAATGTACTTAGAAGAAACACACAGTACATTTTGATGCACTCACACATACATCAAAGACCTCAACATGTATGTCTTCAGCTTCCAATATGCAGCCCCTTTAGTAAAAACCCCACATCCATTACAGAGAAAATGAACTGTTACAGAACCGCAGTGGCAGTCCAACATTTTTCTCCCTTTCCCTCCACCTAAATAACGACATGGCTGCCGATTTGTCAGGGGAATATGGGGTATCTGGAAGTGCTGATAATAACAACAGTTAATAAAACAAAGAGAACTTCTGTTTTCATTTGGTATTCAGCCGCATTTCCCGGACTGAGAGTTATCGAGCGTGTCCCAGAGGGAGTGTGTTAAACGCCGGGCAGCCCGGCTTTGCAGAGAAAAACACAGAGTGATGGAGTTGGTCCTGCTTCAGCTGCCTCTCTCTCTGCCTACAGCCTCTAGATCTGATGCTGGGGCGCGTCTGTCATCTCCCGGCGAGGTGGAGAATATTGTAGAAGGTGGAGAGAGCGGGGTGTGTGTGGATGTGATATAGGTAATGATGTGCACTGGACATGGTCGCAAACATGTCCCTGTTTTAAAGCAATAGTTTGACATTTTGGGAAATACGCTTCTTCGCTTTCTTGCCAAGAGTTATATGAGAAGATTGATACAAATCTCATATCTATCTGGTAAATATGAAGGTGTTCAGACACGTCATTTGCGTCAACAGCTGACTATACTGAGTGTACAGACGTTAGCTGTAAGCTAGCCAGCAACAGACAAACCGACCATGTCTGCGTGTTTGTGTTCAGGTCAGCCTCTGACTGATCTTTCTGTTATTTCCCTCCAGTCTTTCAGCCTTTTCCTCTCGTCTCTGCACGTTTATGACGCAGATTCATAAAGCAATTTTTTGCTCAAGTTGAAACATTTTAACTTGCACAAACACGTCTTTTGATTGACTTGCATTTGTATGCATTCACATGTCTATAATTTGCTTCGCGTTCTGTCTGAACACACAGGCGGCTATCATAGCTTAGAACAAAGACTGTCAATGGGGAAACAGCTACACCTGGCTCTGTCGAAAGACAGCAAAATCCACCTACCAGCACCTCTAAACAAATGAGATGTAACATGTTAATCAGTGAACTTTAATCAGATCAAAAACTAGTGTGTAAAAACAACAAAATTGTGGTTTTATGGTGGTTTACGTGCTGGACTATTTCTTGGCCAGGAGTAGTGAATTCCTGGAGTCTGACAAGAAATAGTCCGGCACAAAACCCCCTGTAAAACTGCGAATTGTCATTTTAACTCTTCAGTTTTTGTACAGATTAAACAAACGAGATATAATGTGTTAATTCATGAGCTTTGAAGGCGCTAGTAGGTAGATTTTTTTAACCTTTGGACAGAGCCACGCTAGCTATTTGTAGTCTTTCGGCTAAGCTAATCATTTGCTGGTTGTAGCTTCATATTCAACAGACAGACGTGAGAGTTGTATTGATCTCATCTAACTCTCAGAAAGAAAGCAAATGAGCATATTTCCCAAAATGCTGAATATTCCTTGAAGAGACTGGAAGAAAGAATAATTTTGACGTGTTGTACAATTCACTAGATTACATATTTTGTGTTTTAATCCTCTCCACATATGTTTCTGTTGACAGGGCTGTTCTTGGCTCTTCAGCAAGGTGACTGGGGTCATCACAGCTGTGTTTGTCACCACAGATCTGGGCATTTTTCCAACACTCCTGTCTGACCTAAGTGCTACATTTCGACTCATTTTCATGGCTATAAACTCTTCCTGTTTCATCACACTGCAGCCATATATCCTCTCTCCCCTCACCGTCTTGTGCTGGGCCTCCATGTTGGCCAGCTGCTCCTCATAGATAGCCACTTGCTCCCTCAGCGCCAAACACTCTGCTGTCACAGCGTCCACTTCCTGCAAAGAAAATCAAATTAAAAGAGAACAAGGCTGAAATAAAAAAAGTTCAACTTAATTTCTGGAGGTGTCTGAGAGGAACACTGCAGTCTGGGAACTAAATCACTAAATCACATCACGGGGCGAAGAAAAGTAGAAAAAGTCTTTTGTTTCCACCCTGAACAACCATTTTAAGAACCATCAGCACCAGCAGATCCACCTGTTTCACTGAACAGCAAGTAGACACCGCAATGCAGAGGAAGGGGGAGGAGGAAGAGGAGGAGGAGGAGGAGGAAGATCAGAAGGAGGCTAACTAGACACAAAAGCCCTGTCCACCAATCTATTCGCCAGCAGGGGTTCTCAGCTCATCTACTCTTTTTAAAGAACCAGATTAATTGGTGTTGGGTGCAATTACTGTGGGTGCCTGAATTTACATTTGGAGACATGCAGAGAGAGTTTGGTGGTGAAGCTGTGGAGCCTCCCTGGGAGGGTGGCAGACTCCTTGATGGACAGCAGCAAGCAAAAGTAGTCTGGTCCTGCTGCAGCATGTGTTCAAATATCAGCCAAATATCAGGAGAGAAACTTGTTGTAAATCACATTCTGTGCAACTTTAAAGCAGCATTAACTCATTTTTGGCCACTTAGAGGCAGCAGGACAAGCTGTAAACACAACACTGATATATTAGCACCTTACAAAGCTAATTTGACAAACACATTGGAACAGTTGCCTATTTTTGGCATCCAGAGGAGCAATATTAGCATTAATTTGGAGTTGTGTTTCTGTCCACCTGACAAATGTCAACATTCACTCTCCTTTTAGCTCCGTTTTGGTCTCCACCAACTCCTGAGGGAAATATCTGGCTCTTTAGCTGCTAAATGCTCCACTATGTTCACCAGCTAGTCGCTAACCGTGTCTGTCTGCTGTTTGGTGCAGAGCAGGTAGTATTCAGTGGGTGTATCAGAACTTTTTCACCTGCTACCTGCTGCGACTGGAAACAACGCTGATGAGAGCAGAGAGAGTGAACCAAAACATTAAAGCTGCAGGCCGTAAAACCAAAACAATGAGTTGAAAGCCACTAAAACACTCCATAGAGCTGAGGGGAAAATGCAGATTTGCGATATTTATCTGGGTTTGTCACTAATCCACTCTAATTTTATCTCTGTTTTGGTTTTCACCAACTCCTGAGGGAAACATCTGGCTCTTTAGCTGCTAAATGCTCCACTATGTTCACCAGCTAGTTGCTAACTGTGTCTGTCTGCTGTTTGGTGGTGAGCATGCAGCGTACAGTGGGGTTTATAGCTTTTTCACTGAAAATGGCCACACTGATGAGAGCAGTGAGATTGAACCAAAACAATAAAGCGGATTCATAGTCGGTTTGTCACTATGAGTGAATGAACCCTTTCACATTACAGTCATTTGATCCATTTTTTAATACAAAATACTGAATAGTGCAGCTTTAAAGTCCCTGAAAACAATGTTTTGAAGTATTTTTCTATAGCTTCAAATATTTATGACCAACAATGCAAAAATGTAAGTTAAAGTTTGTATAATCTCTAAAGAGTCTATAAACAGTCAGAAACTGAGCAACAATCCACTAATTGTCATCAGATTCTGATTCAAATGTGTCTCAATCCTGATTGGTGCTTAGAGATGTGATGAGATCACCTTTTCCCACCGGAGCCCCGCCCAATGAAAAAGAGCCAAGAGAAAAACAAAAAAAATACTAAAATGTGTCATGTGAAATAACAAACTGTTAACTAACTTTCCCAGAAAATTGTGTGTTTGTGTAGAACCACATCGCTCACAGTAAGAACCTGATTGATAAAATAAGTTTTCTCAACATTTTGAAATCCAGCGTCCATCTGTGTTTACAATTTCCGCTCTGATGAGGACCCTGTGAGGTCGAAACTGATTTTTCCATTTTCACTTATAAATAAAGGCTTTTAATATAACTTCTCTATTTGTTCTGCCTGAGAGTGGACGAAGAACATTTTATTTTCTGTGACCATCTGCAAGAGCTCCTACTACACATGAAACCGACTGAGCACTCAGCCTCCTCATTCATCCACCTCCTTGTATTTGTATTTTAATTCTCGTGAATATTGTTAAACTCATTACACCTGTGCTACTGTCTTTTACCGCAGCCAGCTAGGTTTGGCGATGCAAGACATTACAGAAACAAAAAGACACCGTGTAAAAATAACTGTGAGACAATGAAGAGGGGGAATTTGTGGGCCTTGAAAATGGATCAGAATTGGCAGGACAGAAGCAACACAATAGCCAGTAGTATACTTATAAACCAAACATGTCTTGTTTCATCACTGTCAGTCTACCATTATGCTGAGAGAACTGCAGCTAGTTGTGGGTTGAGCTGAGTAGTGTTCGCTCCTCTCCTCCGCATCTCTGCTCTTCCTCTACTTCCCCGCCGATTTCCCACCGAGTCTTGTCACCCTGCAGCTGCTTTCAATTCAGAACCAGAGAACTGAGCCAGCAGGAACATTACGGCACCGTATTACAGCCTGCATTACATCTGTAAGGGAGAAATTAAAGCCTCCCTCGCATCTGGCTCGGCTGGGAGGAGATGGGGCTCTGGCATGTGTGAGGGAGAGGGGGGGTTATAGGAAAAGTTGGTGGCTCAGGTTGCAGTGGGCCACCAGCCCAGACTGTGTGACTGCTGGTGATCAACACCCATTGGGTAGGGCTACAGAGGAGCAGCTGTGGCGAGTTTCAGCTGATTCACCAGGAGGCCGAGGAGAGAAGGCGCAAGGAGACCCTTGACAACACTGCCATCTAGTGCTGAAGGAGCATTATCACAACAAAGGTCTGATAATGTGAAGTACATAAGTATTCACAAAAATATTATTATTACTGTCACACCAATCCTTTATCTAAGCGATGGCACCATCAGGGTTGTCTCTTGGAGATTTAAAATTTGTAATCCCGACGGGGATGTGGAGTTTGAAAGGCACGAGAATTTACGAGGCAGGGAGGATCTAACAAAAGGTGCTACTTGTTGCATTATGGGAAATGTAGGATCCAGTGTTTTTGGAGCTAAAAATCTCAGTATCTCAATCTCTGCTGCTTCAATTTGGCCATTCTTTCCGCCTCCCAGCTTCATGGAAGTGTGATGATAAATTTCTGGAGTACTCTTTAACCTATAAGCATTCTAAACTTGACCATATAAAGGGTTAAAAATAAATATTTCTAATCTCATGACTAGACCGTTCCTCTGGTTTCGAGGGCCACTTGGTGGGATCAATAATTCAAAGTCCCATAAGACATTTCATGGACACATTATAGACAGGAAAGCATACCCAGCCAACTATGATTTACAACTACGGGGTTAATGTTTATTATATATTGGAAAACCCACAAGCCTGTTTTTCACCATCAGATCTGCAGTTCTAAATGTTAGTAAGTAGTTAATATGGTTTGTTGGCTTTGAATCTCTGGTGCTCGGTTAATTCATAGAGCTGATTTCTTTAAAATAACGAGGTTTAGACACAAGCTAAAATGGTCTGAGAATATACTCCAACTTAAAGGGGCTGTATGTAACAATTTACATGTATTAATCGTTTTTTAATCGTTCTTTTTTGCCAATGTGTGAACAGATTGTAACATAACTTAGAAAATGAGACCTTCACCGGCTTTCTCAGTTGCCTGTAACAGCCTGTGGACTGATTTCTATGTAAAGGACTCAGGATGTTTTTTTCCCGGAAAATCCAACACAACACGTTCTCACTCCCAACTCGTCACATATGGACGCTTGGTCAGGACCCCTTGGTGTCACTTTTTAACGCATCCGATAGTCCGAAAGTTACATACAGAACCTTTAAGGGATCCTTCACTTAAAATGAGCTCAGAAGTTCTTTTTATTTCTACATTTTAGTGTCTTTATTTCTTTTATTTCTATCTGTACAGACGTAATAAAATATTTGCACTTCATTTAAAACCCTTATGGATATCACTTTAGTTACTGTACACATTAGCTCTTGGTTTGCTGTTATTCCTTATTTAGTTTATCAGACTCATGTATGCTGTATAATCCAGCTATATGATATAATTTATTCATTTTGTAGGGGGACTCAGACTCGTGACCTCAGTGTTTCTAAATCCTGTCTTCCACTAACTTGTCAGTTGTCTTCCAACAGGGCAGTAGGTACAGCCACTGTTGTATTTACATCAATTACCCCAGCAACATCTTGTCGTCCCTGCTGGAGGAGGATCCTCTGCTGTGCAGCCTTCTCGTACTCTTTCATCAGACGTTCCAGCTCGTTCTGCAGCTCCTCGGTGTCGCACAAAATCTCATCCTGCAGGGAGACGCAGCGAAGACACTGATGGATCTTGACAGGGTTATAGATCAGGCCTGCCTGTCACTGTACAAACTGAAGTATAATTGATGGGATGAGATGAGAAGTGCAATGGACTGTCTATGAGAAAACCCAATTTAGGAATGTCACACACACACACACACACACACACATACACAGAGAGGCATGCAGCAGACACACCCAGCAGCAGCAGCCTACCCTCTCCCTGCGCAGTCTTTCCACCACTGCATCCAGACTGTAGTCAGGCACAGACACAGTGGAGGTGACGCTGGAGGAGGCTTGTCGACTGTTCAGCTTCTCCTCTAGTTCAACAATCTGACATTCAAGAGACTCATTCTCCTCCTCAAAACAATGGGCCTAAAGGGCACAGAGACAGATTCAATAAGGATAAAGTCAGAACAGATACGTACTCTGTGTGTGTATATATAGATTCGCTGCTTCATTTACCAAGAACAAAGGCATGACACAGCAGAGGGAAAATAAAGTGCTGGTGTATCGTTGGGAGCAGTAATAATGTTTGTCCTCACCAGTTCAATAAGTCTGACCAGGCGGTCATTGAGGGCAGCGATGATGGTGCGGTCCTGGACAAACCGGCTCAGACCCTCCTTGTTGAGCGCCTTGGCAGCTATAAAGTCTAACTTGTCACAGTCACACTCGTCAACGGCCGCAGCCCTGAGAGGACACAAAGTACCACAGACTGGACTGGATGTTGAAGGATCCCAGTGGAGAGAATATGAACCACCTTCAGGGACAGTTAATGACTTTCACAGAGTATGAATACAGTATAATGTAAGAAAAGAAACGCAAAAAAGTTCTGCTTCATTCTTTAAGTGCTTCAGTGCCTTTTAGCCCCACCCGTCACGGTAAATGAACATAACAGACCATGACGTGATTTCTTCCATTTTGTCATCACCATTCAGAAAAGACCCAAGAGTCACAACATCCAGATTCATGAACTTAAGCTCCAAACATTTGCTTCTGGTAAAAAAACATCTTAAATTCTACATATATTTAAGTGAAACAACCCTCGAGCCTGTCACTGACATTTTATTATATTAAAATTGGTAAATGCAGTCCAAATTCTGAAGCTGCCCTCTACCCCAGAGACCAACACTGACCTGGCGGAGGCCCGGTACTGTCCTGCACACTGCACACTCAACCCTCCATTTCGACTCCAGGTATCATCCTCAAACAGCTTGCGGTAAGAAGACACTCTGAGCATGGCCATGGCTTTGGACAGGTTCAAACTGGGCGACAACACAACAGGCAAATGGTGGCAGCAGGTCCAAGGCGGGAGTTTTATATCCACAGGGAATGAGAATGTAGCACTGAGGTGAAGGATCTCTCACTGGCCACTGAATAGACTAAGTATAGCGTGAACATCAGCCCATAACGATTTCATATGTACCCGAAGAGCGAGCCCCAAAAACCAGTGCACAATTGTTGTTTATCTAAATAAGAAGCCATCAACAACAATCAGAAAGTGGGTGTGGAAACAAAAACAGCTTTATACACGGTTTTATTTCTGTTAAATAAATTAAAAGCACCAAAAAATCTGAAACGTTGAAAACAGGTGCGAGTGTTTCCTTGCGTACCTTTAAATGTACCTTAAATTTATGAACAGATTGTGACAAAACTGAAGACAAAAAGCACAATGAACCCATACAAATACATCAGTTGGTACAGTGGCATAAGACAACACTTAAAATCAGAGGTTATTGATTATATTGATTTTGTGTTTGACATGATGATGGTAGTATTCCTAAAGACAAAGTGAATAAATAAATGGCTATTATAAAACGGCTCTCCCAAATCTGAATCACCAGGAAGTATTCCTTCAGGCCGAGCCTCCTTTTGGCAAAGCTCGGCTTGATTAAGACCAACAGAGGAATCTAGTGTATCGATGGCAATAAGGCGGAAGAAACTACGCAAGAATAGAGCAACTTCAGCCCGACAGGCATTTCTATAAGTGCCATGATTGTCAGTGTTGTCACATTACATTTACAGGAGACACTGAGCGAGGGAAATTAATGTCATAAAAGTGAATATTTTCGTCGAAAGGAAAAGCTAAAGCTGACATCTCTTGGGTAAAACTGTGAAAGAGGAAATAGTGTTCGTTATACACAGCGTAGAAGTTCCCCATTTCACTAACCATGACACGTTTTGCAACAGTGACCACAGAAAAGAAAAATCCTCTGAGAAAGGTGCACAAAGACAGGCGGTATCCTGCAGAGTAATGAGCCATTAAATCTTGCTAAACTTGCACCCAGAAAATGCTGCATCACTAAAAACAAGAGTATTACTCATCTGTGTTTACCAGGAGGAACACAGCGGCTGTGTCTTGGCATCACACAGGCCTAAAAACAACAAATAATGAGCTTTAAGATGTGGCAGAAGTGAGGAAAAAGACATGTAAACAAATACAGACATTAACAGTACCACCTTCATGACAAATATGACACCATCACAGATTTGCACAACCATATCGACAGTCAAATACCCATGAAACAGGGAAACAATCACTATTTACACCATTTAAGACATCAAGAACCACAGAGGGTGACTCTTCACTCGATTCTGGTGGACCAGGAAGTTAGTGTGTTAACAGACTTGTTTTGTAACTCAAGAGGAACTGGCAAAACAAGATGTAAGGCTCACGGCTGAAGTTACACAGAAACACGGCAACATTCACGACAAAGTTTTCTATAACAGGAATCATAAAAACAAGCAATGAATATTTCCAATGAGATATTTTACAACCAATGCAGAGCTGAAAATAAACTGTTCAGATGGTTTGAAACTTAGAAGGAAAAATATATAAATAACAGTTAAAATACAATGAGTATGGTAACAAATAATTCTCGCAGATATCTTGATATTGTCCCCTCAGTTTAAATGCTGCAAAATGGATGATTGTCGTGATTTATTTTAAGCTTAAACATTCTTAGTATATAGATTTCCACAATTATCCCATTTCAAACTATTTAATGCTCTGAACTGTATACTAGTATTCAGTCTACTTCTTAAAACTTCTTCTTTAGTGTAATTGAGTCTCTCTTTAGCATCTATGGATACATAGTGTTTTCACATTCATAGCACTCACTGTTCAGGGGTTATTTTGGCATGAGCACCTACAATAAGAAGTCTGGAGGGCCTTTAGGTCATCAGAAAGTGCACAGGCATCAGTTCAAACCCAAGTGCTTCAAAATCCAGCGAGCGATCGTACTGTGAGCGAACTGAAGATATGACACTTGGTAAAATCATCACAGTTCTAATGGAAGTCTTCCTCTAATATGAGAGTTTGTGAACGGTAAGGTGCAAAACTGCTGCACTGGTCTCCAATAGATGACAAAATACCAAGTGGGTCGTGTTACACAGTGTCCTACAGGTCCAGGTCTTTTTCCAACAGTAAGCCAGATTGGGAACCGACTCCAAACCCGACTGACGTGGTGAGGGACCATCGACCTCAGTTACTCCTCGTCTCCTGCCATGAGGAAACCCAGAATGAAGTCGATGGCTTTCTGCCGGTCGTGTGGCGTCTGTCTTCCCACCAGGTTGGGAGGCGGTCGGATAAGGAGGCTGGCAAAGAGTGTCGCTAAAATACAAGAACGAGGCAAAGAGGTCAAGAAACTGATGTGCTGACATAAGACTAACTTACTCTTCTATCATGTAAAATAAAAGAAAACTATATTATTCTAATATACAACGTTAAAACACCCATGTCGCTGTAGCCAACCCATGTGATTTGTCCGGATATTTAGCAGCCTGGCTTCTGTAAAGATGACGGTAAAATCCCTGACTGACAGAAAATCTAAGGTAAGGAAGAGAGAGAATAACTAGTGCTCACCCTACTCACCCACAATGCCTTTAAACAAAGTACAGTACATTAGCCAAAACTGCTTCAGAGGAACTACTAAAGGTTAACTAGAATTACCGCCCTGTGGTTGTATGCCTCTGCCAACCAGTCAAGTTGCAGTTTACGTCCATAACATATGTAGTGAAGACTTTGAAGGAATTTAATAAAAAGGTACTAAGCGTATTTTTTGGCAAAATGGAAGTTATCATTATATTATGTCATCACTCCATCATTTTATCCTATTAGACATTTGTGTGCAATTTTGTCATAATTAGTGTGTAAATTTATGTGTGTGCGTTAATGGTCAAAAACGTGTTTTGTGAGGTCACACTGACCTTTGACCATCAAATTCTAATCAGTTCATCCTCGAGTCCAACTGAACGTTTGTGCCAAATTTGAAGAAATACTCTCAAGGCGTTCCTGAAATATCACGTTCACGAGAATGGGATGTACGTACAGACAGACGTACGTACGGAAAACCCGAAAACATAACACCTCCGGCCACAGCTACTGCCAGCACGAAGGCATAATAAAATAGCATCATCTCATTACTTGTGAATACGAGTCTATGAGGGCATTCAGGGATCATTTAAGGCGTTTTGGTTCTAGCTTGAATTTAAATCTGTCACCAAAATCTATTTAATTATTGCCTATGTGCAGTATTTTGTGTAAAAGTTCATATGAAATAATAATAATAATAGTGTAAACACTGTGTATAGTCATGTTGTTTTGTCTCGTGGTATCGATGAATCTTACTGGGAGCATCTAATGTTATGTTTGCCATTTTTAGAGATGTATTGTAAAGAGTAACTTCATTTGTCGTCACAGTGGCTTATGGGGAGCAAAATAACTGATGTTGTTACCCTGATTAATCCCATCACTGAGAAAAATAGAACAAACACATAAAATAAACCAATTTATACTATGATGGCCTTATTTTTCTTCAGACATTGTGCTATGTTGTCCAAATTGACTGAGACTGTTACACTGGGGTAAATATTAAACTAGCTATAAAAGAGCTATAACAGTATAGTGAACATTAAGATGGGAGGTATCCATTTCATACCTATGAGGCTGGCTGTTAGGTTGTTGTTATGCGAGTGCTTGAGAAGTTCCTTCAGAAAGGCCATTAAGTAGCGAAACACATTGCGGTGAGCCCGGGGCAGCTGGGAGATCAACTGTGTGAAAAGTAGACAAAGATTGGTCAGACGCATTAATGTACGCAGTATATGACAGAACAATCCTAAAGCTAAAACATACAGTTAACTGCACCTGTACCTGTTTGCAGAGGCGGCTGTCATGAGCACAGTCTAGGCACCGTTGGTAGAGTTCATAACACACCACTGGCTCCGGCAAGGCCTCCAAGAAGATCAACAGAGCCTCGGCTACAGAGTGGTTACAACCAACTACATGAACAGTTAAGGAAGAACAAGCAAATATAGAGTCCAGTGTGGGCTGTTGAGAGCATCATTCATGTACACATTAACATAATAAACGGGAGTGATCCAGATGTCCTGTTTCTGCCTGTATGTCTTCTTATTATCATCTGTAAACATTCGTAGCTAGCAAGCTCACATTTTAGGTAGGATCGAAATTAACTCTTCTCACTCTGACTTCCTAACACCACAAAGTCACATGACTAAAATTATCACTGCTGTTATTGTTATCATGATAATACTAATAATGCTAACACATCCTCGTGACCAAGACACAACGAGGTCCATGTAAGAATGTGTCTTAACGGTGCTCATGTGTCTTGTTTCATTTGCTGTTTTGCATTTCAGTGACTGCAGGTGTGGGTCTCGGAGAGATCTGGGCTCGTGGGACTGGCTTCATAGACAAGGATACGGATGGTGTCTGGGATGCTGGTGTCCAGACAGTCAATGATGTTCTGCAGCTCCTCCTGTAGGCCCGGCGTCTGGAACAAGTCCTCCTGGGAGACGTTCAGAGACAAATGTGGAACATTTAAAAACAGTTCCCACAAATCCAATCAGCATCACTATTGTTAGTTAGTTATTGCGTCGTGCACATACAAGTGCCCAAACAAATTTGTACACAACATTTTACATTACAAAGAATTTTGTGTTATGTCCCGGGCTCTACAAATAAAATCAGCCTTTCCTAAAACACAATAATGATTCATCCGGAAGAACTCATCTGGAATTAAAGACATTTATCGAAAAGCGTGGCCCTTAAATCACCATAAAATGAGCAATAAAACATGAAATGGACTTCACTTTGTGATTTAGGTGAGATTGAAGATGAAGTCTTTTCTCTTCAGGGAGGTCAGTAAACCTTCCTGTTTCTACAGTTAATGGTAATGTGCATGAATGTAATTGTGCACAGAGAGATCTTTGGCTTCACTTAATGCTCTATACTGCAGTTGTTTTTAATCATTCGTACTTTAGGTTTGTACCCAACATCAACAGACCATCTTTTCTTTGTACATAAGGAACACTTTGTGCTGAGCATCATGAATATTACCCTGTAATCTGTTTTGAAAAATAAAAATGTAATAAATTATACTAAATAAAGATTTCCCCTCACTAATCCAGGGGTGTCCCAATTAAGATATACATTAGAAGACACATGTGCCTTTAAGGGGTGAGAAATTTGTCCTACTTCCTACAATAAATAAACCATTTAAAAACCAATTAAATTATCACAAAGCTGAAAACAAAGCTGTGTTTCTCAGCACATGAAAAGTTGACGTTTTGGAGATACATGGTTTCACAGGAGAGAAACGCTATATAAAATGAATACTGTACGGTGTCGTTGAGAGCTCAACGCACTGAGAAAATACATGTAAAAAGACAAAACACGAGCAAATTAAGAAAACATCAATTTGACAACACATGCACAGCATTTAGAAAAAAATATGCCAACGGGAGAAACACTGCAAGTAGCACAGACGACAATGGAAACAGTTTCCAAGGGACACTAAAAAGTGATGAACAAGCTTATTGTCCCACCCAAAAAAAAAACACAAACAAAATAAAGTACATTTTGGGTCATTTTCCAAACCTACTTACAGATGGCTGACTTCAATAAATTCATGGGTCAGAAACCATGGCAACAACAAGTGTGTCTTTAAGGGTGGATTACATGAAAGTGTGACAGTTATTATACCATTCTCAGAAAAAGAGAAGCACTTGTTTGGTCATCATATGAACATTTGCTGATGTTGATGAAAATTTACACAGGCAGTTTTTTTCCCAAGCATTTGTATGTATTACTCCCTTGAAGAAAACGTTTTACATAAAGCACATACACAAGTGCTGTAACTATTGCTTCAAAGTTACAAATGCTCAATGAACTACTTCTCTCACTGTCACAGTTCAGCGGTCTCATCACTTCTCAATGATAAACATCTTTGGCTGTATCGAGTTCTTTATCAGTTGTCGCTTCTCACCTGATCGCAGGACTTGGTGAAGAGATGGTTGACAAGAATCCACACTTCCTTGGGGATCTTTAGAGGTTTGTCCTCAGTACTTGCACCATCCACCATCAGGAAGCTCACCTTTGACTTTTCCTGGTGAGAGACAACACAGTCACAATGTTTTACACTGACAAATTGTAGCAGAGACATTCAATTATTTCCTGGAATAATATACCAATGTTTCCCATTTATTCATGACCACAATTCATGACATTATTCCCACACTGTGTGATTCATAGAGACTACGAGAATGGCGGCACATGACGCATCTGATCAATAAGTGATGGTGTAAGAGCAGCAGCGAGGTCCGGATTATCTCTGGGGTCTGGAAACTTGAAGGAGAGCCATTTTAGGAAGGGCTGGATATCACATTCTTTTTGTCTCTGCAAATGGATCCCCGAGACTCACGAGAGACGTCCAAAAATAACCCCAGCGAGCGAGGCTGCACATAAATGCAGCGGAAATTGGAGTAGGCCTTTAATGGGGGACGATGCTAACGTGCAGAACTAATGTGATATTCTGTAAAATGTTTCAACACCTAAAGCGTCTACTGCGAATCTTCAGGGTATTTATGTTCCAGAGGGGATTCAAGACCAAGAAAGCTTTCACATAAAATGTATAAATTGCTACGCTAAAAAGAAACTAATTTATATTCTAAGTGGATATCTGTTTACTCATGCAGCTATTCAGTTTCACTGATTGGTAACAAGTTATGAGTTGGAAGAGGAGACTTGTCGTTTGGCTTCGTAGGAGTGTTTGAGCTCAGCTGAACAGACCTTAATACTTCTTCTCATTAGCTTTAATCATGTGTATGAGGGAGCTGTGCAGTGAGGGTGACCTGCTGTGAAATGAGATTTAGTGTGTTTGTGTGTGTGTGTGTGTGTCTAAGTTTCATTGGACTGGTGTACCCTGTTCTCAATGGGCCAGGGGAGATTTAATGGATGACTGATCCACACACAGATTATAACTAAGCTGGCATGGTCTGGTCTGTGATTGCCTCTGGGTTACCAATTGTTGCCCTTGTCAGCTTTCTGAAATGTAGAGCGAGTATGCACTGATTCAATTTTCTGATTAGCTAGTGAGGCCTCTTTTTAATCAACCTCAGGTTGAAACAGCAGGTAAGTGTCAGTGCACAGTATTGTCGCTGAAAAGGACTGCACGTTAAAGGTCCAATAATCAAACCAGCTCTACGGAGTTTATAACTGGTTATGAAACAGTCTCAATTTAATACCGATGCCTCTATATGACCTACATAAGGGGGAACATGTAACCTAACGTTAGGTGAAACACTACCGCCTTTGTCCACAGGGACCGCCAATATCAACACAAAATGAAATGTTTCACAGAACTGCTTTAAGAAAGTATGCTTTCAGAGAGTCAGATGAGAGGTTCGATGCTTGTGTCTGTGCATTGCATGTGGAGCTAGAGCTAAGAGGCAATTAGCTTAGCTTAGCATAAAGGCTGGAAACAGAGGAAAATAGCTCCAAAGTTCAAAAATACTCCTACCAACACCTCTAAAGCTTAGTAATTGTTGTTTGCGGCATTTTGCCGTCTGACAAGCCTTAAAACTCATGGATCTGGACTTCCTGGATCAGATTTCATGTCTCACTGGTACCCAAAGCAACAGGCCAGCCACCTAACGCAGCCTCGCAGTTGTTTTATCAAATGGCCGTTTTCAGGCTGAATGCCCACTTAGAGGTGTTGGAGGCATATTCATGAACTTTGGAGAGAACAAGGCTAGCTGTTTCCCTCTGCTTGCAGCCTTTATGCTAAGCTAGGCTAACTGCCTCCCTTCTTTCATTTCTGCTTGTTGGATGGCAAAATAATAATTCTAAAGTTTGTGGTCCAACCATTTTATGCATAAAAAATCTAAAACATATTTCTACTACAGTTTGTGAATCTTGAAGGTTAAAGTTACACATTAACAGGGCATAGCCTACACTGGGGCTTTTGTTGATGTCATATCCTGACATGACTGATTCTAATAATACTTGACAAATACGAATACTACCAGTTTCCTTTAATGACATGAATAATTGAGGAAGGTCAATAAAGTGTCATAAAGCAGATGCTTGATTACAGAAGTCTTGTAACTAAAGGTGATATTGATCCTGATTTGCCTGATTGCTGATTGGTATCAGTGTTAATATTTTACCTTCTCCATGTAGCTGTCCTCTCCCTGAGCAAGAAGTCAGCCCACAACCACAGTGAAGAGTTGGAAAGGAATGATCAAGGCAAGGAGAGGCGATGAGGGAAGGGAAGGGAAACAAAAGAAGAAAGAACAAAGTAGATAGAAGTGGTACGCATAAACACATGATCAGAAAAGTAGATAGATTATTGATTGTTTTTGCATAAATCATTAATCAAATACACCAGGCAAGTAGGAAAATGGAATAGTTTAAATAGAAATAAAAGAGTATTGAATGATAGTAGCATTATATTCCAAAGCCAAATCACAATAAGTCAAAACTAGCGAGATGGAAACAGACAGAGGTGAACGTGACCAGAGGAGTCTATTTATATAAAGCACTAATATGGGTCGAACCTGAGTCAGTTTTCCCTGTTCTTTAGGAGCTCCCTTCCTATGTTTTTGCCACTTCCTCGTTCCCTTGGCCCCTCTTGGCCAGAAATATACAGGTTGAGACATTTTATGCTCTCCAAATATAGGCTCTCTGTGTGACTGAGTTCCCCCTGAGGGAGTGAACAAGCCCTCACGCGTCCCCGCTCAGGTTTCAGGTAGTGAATAGCTACAGAGTGAGGAGCAGCCATCGGATTACAATCTGAGCTAAACTGCTCTGTGTAGAGGAAGGTTTAAGTTTCACAATCAGAGCTTCAGCTAATCTGAGGAAAATATGTTCACTAGTCCTACCGCTTTAAACTAGTCTGATTAGATTTCCCTTTTCATGACCGCTGGACTAACTTTCCCTCACCAGGTCGATGAGTTTGGTGATGGGGATCTCTCTGATGGGCTTCTTCATGCGGCACAGAGTCTCCAGCGAGGTGCCAAAGCAGCTGGGCAGGTAGTTGCCAGAGATGGTAATGAAGTAGTCCTTGCCACGGTCCAGATGGAGCACCAGAATGTCCTCTATGGAGTCCTCTCCAGAGTTCAGCAGCGTGACGGAGTCTTTACTGACATACACCTCCAGATAGATCTCCAGGGTCTCACCTGCTCAGGAAGATAAGGAGGAGGTTCACAGGGAACTCTGATGAGAACATTGTCAGAGGATTTTATGGCAAACTAAAGGGATATTAAAAACTAAAGGAACATATACAGTAATTATACACTATGCCTTATTTTATCTGCTATCTATTGTTTTTGAGCNNCAAGTTCTGGTTTAAATGGGTGAATGGCATGATCCTTCACAATATTCAAACTTACACTATTACCGTGGCAAACTTGGGACATGTAACAGTACAAAGTTGTCCTGAGGAAACCACATTTATAATCTCCCTTTAATATCTCATCACCAATAATCAAAATACCACATGATGACAGATCTAAAAATCCTGATAACAAGTCTACGGAAAATCAAAAAAATAAAAAGGATTTATTAAGATAAAAAGACTCACTCGGCTCTAAGAATCCATCACTCGGCTCAGCACGGAGCCAAGACTTGCAATACTGCGAGTCATTGAGTTTTGGGATGAAGGCAAAGTGACAGGGGACCTGCCCGTCATTTGTTATCATGAAGCGCTCCTTTTGAAGCTGCCGGAATTTCACATTCTCAAATGCAAACTTCAGGACAGGGAAAGAGAGGCAACATTAATCACAGATTCCCAGTAACTTTATCCTACAAATTTTAGGAGAAATTAAGACTCTGTTCCTCTGTTTTAAAGGTTATTAGTAAGATTAGACAGACCCTCAGTATGATGAATGCACGTGTATGTGAGGATTTTATTTCTACCTCTCTTCTGCTCAGAGATACAGATGGAAGGAAATCATTCTCCATTCTGTCCATCGCTCGAACAATCTCCTCAAACACCTTCTTGTGGCGCTCATCATTTACCACCTTAACCTGTTACACAAACACAAAGATCCAATTTATTGTTTTATATCAATAAAAAAGTATTTAACTATAAATAAAAGGAGTCTCTGTCTGTCTGTCTCGACAACTGTTCATCCGACTGACTTCACACTTGGCGGGTGTATTGCTGAGGACCCAAGGAAGTGAAGTGTGAGCGAGTGTGAAGTTGTTTGGATGAGTGGTTCTCGAAAAAGCTGCAAGCAGCAATGCCGGAGGCCAAGCAATTGGCCCATTCCGAACAGGCACGTTTTGAACGGGCACCGCACTAGTTACATCAAAGACATACATATTGTCAAAATTAATAGCAGAACCTTGCATGTTTCAACCAAAACAAAGTCAGTTTAGGGTTTTTTATTTGACAGCTTCTTACCCCGACACTGAAGAGGGAGCTGACGGGCTTGTGGTCACTCGTTTGCAGCTCCATGTGACTCCGGTATTTGAGCTGCTTGACATTGTTGCCCCTCCACAGGATTCTGTCACACCAGGCCGGGACACGGCACTTCCCACTGCAGGAAACAGTCGCAGTTTCAGAGGCAAAGTTAAGGGTCAGTCATCAGCAACACATACAGTACTGCTGACTCTGTGTTAGTGTAATGATAAGGCCGGAAAAGGCTTCCTTACTAGCAAAATTTAATCAGGATTCCCAAGAAGAAAAACTCAAACTGAGGACGAGTTGGCAAAAACAATAAAATAGCAAATCCTAGAGTGAGTTTGTGAATTCATTAATTAAAAAAAGATACAACACACAGGGATAAGTTTTTACCTTGAGTCCCATCGATCTGTTTTGGGGTCGTATTTGTATGTTGGAATGAAGTTGATCTCTCCCTCCATGAAGTCTGTGAACGCCCTCTTCGTCTGTCTCTGAATGTTCAGCTACACAATAAAACCATTTAAACGCATTATTTGGTGAAAGAGTCAAAACAGAATCCTTCATTATCCATTATTATCACACAGAGTTGAAGAGGAAATCATGGCAGATTACAACAACCTGTGTAATAACGGTATTTGCACAATAGCTTCCCTTATATATATTTGCCTAACTTCTATTTATCAAGAAATATTTACTGTTTCAGTCACACATTTACACAAGTTCAAATCCAAGAGTTGCAAAACACAAGCACAGTCTACTCACACAAACAAGCTTATTTTACTAATGGCTACAGAGCAGAAACACTACAGTTACAGCTTGAGAGCATCACGTAAGTGCAAAATTCCCTTATTTTGTGTCAGAATTATTAAATACATGACAAATTATTCAAGTAATATTTTTAGAACTGCTAAAGAGGGAAATTGTAGCTAATTATAGAAACAGAAGCAATGATGGGGCATTTCTTCTGTACTTAATAATCACCACAATTATTTCTAACTTGTGCTAAGACTGGTCTGTGATTTTGAAGATAAAAGTAAGTAAACATTGTGGTATGTTTTCTTTCAGCTGTTGGTCATCAGTGCACAACAATTAAAGTTTAGAGAAAACACTGAGCCGGTTAACAGTGTCGTACCTGATCAACCTCCTGAAGCTTTTTCAGCTCATTCTTAGCAATGTGCTGTTTGACCTCGGCAGCATCGTACATGAACAGACGATAGTTTAAATCCCCAAGCCAGATTACGACACTGAAACACAAAGAGAGACAGAGATTGCTTAAAACAACATTACAGCAACAGCTTTGTAGCGAGCATGATTATCCTTACAAAGCCGTGTCAAAGAGAACTGTAGTCTGTAACTCATGTTTACAGAGCTACTTAAGACAATGACACTGATAAAGTTTTAAAAATAAAACGCAAGAATTCACAGTTAGTGGTGAAAAAAACTCAAGCTCGTGATACAAACGTAACCAACGAGTGTGAAAATCAGACTTTGCACATTAATTCAGAGCGGTCTTCTCACTCTGGACATGAATGACTGAGGAACTCACTCATGCTTGACGATACTGAGAGGGGGGTGGTCCAGTAAGTGGAAGGTCATGCGGGCACATATGTCTTTATAGTCCTGGTTGCGGCGCTCAAAGTCTTCCACGTGTGCTGCTAGATGGGAGTTGACAATGCAGAAGCTAGTGTTGTGGAAAACAAACCTCACTGCCACCCCTCCTTTGTTCCCCTGCAAATTAAACATTAAAAGATCAGGCCGTCAATTTGACATTTAAACAGCTTCTTATTTTAATTTAATGGCAAATACATGCAGGAATAAGATCTATGCAAGATGTTTAATATCAAATAAATCAAACAGAAAAGTGCAGTATACTGTAAATACTGTAATCAAAAAAAATGCATTACCAAGGAGGTAATATTTTCAGTCTTAACATAACAGATATCAATGATATTTGGTGGAAAGTTAGACCAAAGAACAAGTGATTCATGTTTTGTGCGGATCCAGTTGCAGATCCAGCAACTTTTGAAGTATTTCTTAACACTGAGTGATACCGCATTTTTGAACTTAACACTTAAAAACATTAAAAACATTTGTTGTGTATCATTGTATGTAGGTTTAGTTTTTAGTGTGAACCAACCATTTTTCCCATGATTCCTGTCCCCACGTGCTCTGCAGCCACTTCTTTTATGTGATTTTTGTGTGACTTTTTGACAAAGACGACAAGCATCATCCCAACGAGTCGTATGATCCGAACCTGCAGACATAAAAACAAAAGTTAGTCCCTTTACCAATACATCAACATGGCTGGACCCAGTTGTTATAGACAGTATTAAATCACGGTAAATGGCTGCGGTTACACACAGACGGCAGCAAACTAGCACGCAAGGTGCTGGTCTGACCATCGGGAGAAATTTATGGTTCAGTGTCTTGCCCTAGGACACTTCGACATGTGGACGGGAGGAGCTGGGGATCGAACTGCCAACCCTGTGATTAGTTGTCTTTCAGAAGGTCTTTCTATACTCACCCTCTTGTACTTGGCTTTTGGGTGCAAGCTCCTCTCCACAGCTTCCACCCACAGCTGCTCCTTGGACGAGTCCATGTAGAAGAAAGCTTCAGTGCTCAGGTCCAATTCTTGAAAACTAGAGTCATAAAATGAAGCCACCATATTGGATGTTATTGAAGGCAAGAGCAGAGGACGATATGTACGACTTCATAGTCAGAAAAGTAATGTATGATAAATTCTCACTGACCCCAGAGCATAAATATCAGGAGGCTCTGTGTCACAGCAAAGCCACGGTGCAAGGCTGCTGTCTGGAGACTGGCCATTCACATTCCACGTACCTGTGAAAAACCTAAAGAAACAAAAAGAAGTATTTATGCACAATGTAGAGCAGCATTTTTGAATTGTTGTACTTCTCTATCAAGACAACAAAATTAACGATACACAGAACAAAGAAGCTCCTCTCACCTGAAGGTCTCGATGTCCACATACTCGTTCTCCTTCTTACCCAGGCGGTGTTTGATGAGGTATTCTCTTTGTCCTGCCTGGCTGGAGAACATGGCCTGTCTCATGCTGTTGGTGGTCGGGCTTTCGCACCAAGACGTTGGCCTGTCCACGCGGTCATACCCTGACCTAAAACTACTGGGATGGAAAAAGCAGGTATTATTTAACACCAACAATATTTTGGACAGAAATGCCAGTTTCCAGTGTTTCCAGTAAACCTGACATGGTGTCATGAAAGGTTAACTTACTCTGGTTTGGTGCTAGTGATGAAGGAGTTGTCTTTGGCCTGTAGGGAGACAGCTCTGTCTTTTGGGACCGGCGGAGGAGGCAGAGGATTGGATGGAGTGTAGGAAGCTTTGCGAGGAGGTAGAGGGGGAACAGGAGGAGGCTCCCTAGAGGCCACTATGCGATTCTGGTGGTTCTTCTTTTCCTCCACTTTGAGAGCGTGGTTGAAGTTGTCCTCAAAGCCAAAGTCTGAGGCAAGCGATTGAACTGGATCTTCAGAAACAGGAAGTTAAAAAACAGATGATTCAGTGTAACGGCAACAGAAACTAATTTGGAAGACAAAGACAAGATGAGAACTGAAACATATGTATTTAGGGCTTTGTTTTCAAAGTAGCTACCATACACATAGTGTATCCGTACTTTACTCGTGTTAGTCTGATTTGTTAACGTACTGTTGTTGAGGTTGGGAGGCAGTGCACTGGTAGATTTGGGTGGGTTGACTCCAGAGCCCACCGAGTTAGCAGTCTTGTTTGCTCTTTGTGGTGGGATGGGGACTGGACCTCTCAGGGCTGTTGGTGCAAGGGGCTCCATCGCTTTCAGTTTCGTGAGTTTGGATTGAACTGAGAAAATTAAAAAACAGCATTGTCAGAATGAAGCACACAACGATCCAGACTCAACACAACCTTACTCAGGCAGGAGGAGAGACGATCTTAAGTTGTGTAAAAAACACACAATAAAAGGTGCTACAGCTTGCTCAAGATAGAATCTAATACCCCTTATTAAACCTCTGACTTTACGTCAGTAAATTCACATTGTTTCAACTGACCTCTCTCAGTGTAAATATGAACACAGATTAAAATAAGCCAACACCCAGAAGAGCACTGTCGGCATTACAGGAAGTAGAGGATACCAGCTAACAAGTGGTTTGTGGATAACAAAAGTGAAAAGGACACAGTTCCTCCGTAGCACTACTGATTATTACAGTAAACGACTTGTTGTTACTATTATTAACTCGTGAATGAAAGCAAATGATAGTTGTAACACTGACACTGGAGTAACAGGTTCTGAGTATAGAAATAATAACAACTCACTACCTCATTGTGATCCCGCTTCAAAATCTATTATTTCTCCAGGGTGTCATCATAGGGTCATAGAGGTGCAGACCAGTATGAGCATAAGCAATGCAAGTGAAATAAACTGAAAACTCACCATTCTTCTCCAAATAAACAACATATGTTCCTTATATGGGGAATTTTGAATAGTGGCAACTTTTACACCGCAGATGAGTCATCATATATTCCAGCCTGCTACTATAGCATATTTTCCAAGGCAATTGCTTTTGAGGTCAACAGAATATCTTGAATACATAAATAGATAAAAAATATGCCTAAAAAATAGGTAGAACACACAAAAAAGCAATATCCTTGCTCTGTGTATCATGTTTCCTTTCCTCAACCAACTCAAAATGCTCTCAAAAAGAAAGTCCAACTACTTTGCAGGACTTTTGTCACTGCACACTGGTCCTTGCAATCACTTCCATTGATATCTTGTAATTTCAGTGATTGAAAAGTGACGGAAGTTTGCTCATTCATTACATGGCTAAAAGAATAAAAGCATAATGACGTAAGCTTTGTTTTGCAGCCAAGTGAGTCTCTCCACCAGTGTGTGGGTGGCAGGAACACACAGGAAATCAGCGAGCGGTGTAATCCATCCTCAGTGAATAAATGTTAGATGACTGATTAAATAATTAATCATCCGACTGGCAGACAGCGGAGTCTTACCTTGTTGCTGAGCACTTTTCACCTGGGCGAAGAAAGTCTGAGTCCGATCATCATCCTGCAGTTCCAGCAGCAGCTCTGGGACTTTTTCTCCTTTGATTCGTATCCTGACACAGGCTTGAGAGGGGGCACAGAAAACACACACACACACTTTACACACATGTTGGACACCTAGAAATGCAGGCCGTCTAGAAAACAAAGGCAAGTGATTTAACAGTGAGACAATTCAGCATTCTTTCAGAGAGCCCTGGTAACTCATGACCAGCGTCTGCTGCTAAATAAAGGACGTAGACATTTGGCTGAAGGCATGCTCTAAAAATGTAGTATGGTTGGATTCGGGCTGTGCTGCAATAAATGCCATGTTTTAGCTCTCTTTTGTTCCCACTATAAATTATTCTTTCAGCCTCGCTTGAAGGACAAAAACAACATATTTTCTGCATAATCTCCGTCTGAAAATAGAAGAAAACAGCAAAAAGAGGAATTAGTTTATCCTGACGAGGGGTAAAAAATTTTAAAAAATACTTACAATCTACTGACAAGTTAATAAGAAGAGCCTCTTCAGCTTCTGAAATGAAAGAGGAAAGAGAGCTTAAAAGGTAGTTGGAGTTCAAAGGTCTGTTGTGGGAGTGAACTGCTGGTGTTATAAATTATTTCAACTTGTTCTTGTTGTTTTAAAAATTTTTTCTTGCAAGTGCAAGGGAAATGCTCCCTGGACTTTCACTTTTACACCACTGTGACGCGACCCGGAGTAAACAGTAACCCTACAATGCACAGTGGGTTAAAGAATGTGAGGAATAACAAACGTCTTACAGAAGACTACAAAGAAATGAAGAATAGTTTGTAGCAGTTGGCGACTTAAAATATCCTGAACATTTGATTATACTTGGCATATCCAAAACAAAACACTTAACACTGCGAATATGATATTGATGACAAAAAAAGTCCCATACCTCGCACAATTTCAAAGTTACCATTGATGGGTACAGTCAGCTGAGGCACTGGACGAGACACAACGGCTTCAGGGGTGGCCAAAATACCCAATCTGCATGAGAACAGCAGAGTTCCACTTATCATCAGCTCTGTGATGTTTTAATATCATTTAAGATTATTATTAAAATCATCTAAAACACAAAAGCATATCCACACGAGCGGCAGCAATTTCTCTTGCAATTAAAATTGTTCATGCACAGCATTAACTCGAAAATATTAGAATGAAGTGAACATTTGATGCAATATGGGCACTATCCGGATTAGATTATAAGTATTAAGTGATAAAAATGTGAATTAAAGATTTACAAAAATCTGAAATGCACATGCACACATGCAAAAGTCTCCATTAGTCTAATTTGCTAAGTTGCTTTAGTTGAATAACCAAACAATGACAAAAAATGAACTAAAGCATTCTGCGTCAGTCAAGTTTTGTTGACAAAAGTCTACTGTGGCAACCTGGAGCACATTCAGAGGAGCTACGCTGTGAGTCATTAAATAATCAATATAAGCAGCTTCAAATCTGTGATGTGGGTTAATGTAGGCGGGGTCATATTTCACTCTCTAACAATGGCTGGGGTCAAAGCAGCATGCTGGGCACTGCCCACGCTTCCCCTCCACTTCACTTCACAATTGCTGTTGCAGAGGAAAATGATTCAGCTCTACTGGACTAAATGTGTCAGAGAGGGACCAACACTTCCCCTGAATCAGCAAGGGCCCCTCTGATGTTGTAAGCTACATGATCAACATCCCCTCCTCAACTGAAATAATAGAACATCTTACAGCACAGCAGCCCTGAATTAAATACAAATGGTTTAATTGATTATTAATTTTGAGGCTATAGTTTATAGTTGCTATTATCTGTCCTCTCTGAACCTCTGTAAGCCGCCTTCTATGACCTTTAAAAAATAACTTCCTCTTGTTACAGCTGCAAATTGGTATTGGTGCATCAGTCTGCAAAAGTGTGAATTGTAGCAAACAGAATAGTCTTAATATCATAACAATAAAT
>NTHP01000204.1:216233-242195 GCA_003416845.1 Oplegnathus fasciatus | reverse complement strand
TTACCAGCTGCAGCATTAAAGTGATGT
This sequence comes from Oplegnathus fasciatus, assembly GCA_003416845.1. Taxonomy (NCBI): domain Eukaryota; kingdom Metazoa; phylum Chordata; class Actinopteri; order Centrarchiformes; family Oplegnathidae; genus Oplegnathus; species Oplegnathus fasciatus. The sequence continues at coordinate 242,168 of NTHP01000204.1, read as the reverse complement.
ACACGTTAGTGCAACAGTAATTATAATTCAATAATATAATATTTATTATTCTGAAATGAGCCAGTCTGCATTATGAGTACTTTTACTTTTGGTACTTTAAGTATATTTTGATGGGAATACTTTTGTGCTTTTACTGCAGTAAATTTTCAAATGCAGGACTTTTACTTGTAACAGAGTATTTCCACACTGTGGTGTTACTACTTTTACTTAAGTAAAAGATCTGAGTACTTCTTCCACCTCTGGAAATATAGTACTTTTTACTCCACTATAGTTGTCTGACAGCTTTAGTTACTTTACAGATTAAGATATATATACACATGACAATGTACAATTACAGCTGAAACAATCAATTAGTCGATTGACAGAAAATAAATTGGCAACTATATAAATAATCGTTTAAGTAATTTTTCATTCAAAAAACATTTAATTCCGTTCCAGTTTCATAAATGTGAAGATTTGCCGCTTTTCTTTTGAATTATCTTTATAATTTTATTTATTCTTAATCATTTTGAGGTTTGTACTAAATGTACTTGGTTACGCTTCACCGCTGCTGCTAATAGTGTCTACTACAGTGAATGATTACATCAAATTTCAACCTGAAAGTGCTCACAAAATCGATTTGGATGTCTGTGTTATCTTAAGCAACATGTAATTATGACGTATTCACTCCTGAATCAACATGTTTCAAAGATTATATAAAAAAAATCTTTCTTTTGAATTCATTGTTCCGCTCTTCTTGTGTTCATATATTATATCCCTAAAATGTCTCATTTGTTTTGCTTTTATTTATCTGGGGAGGTATCGCTAAGGGTGATGCTGTGTTTATTCAGGGACGTCCTGTTCACACTCACACACATTCACACCTGGAAGCTGCCCAGTACAACCACAGTCTTAGTTTATCAGTTTCTGGTGTTAAGTCTCTTGCTGTTGGTGTTAATGAGAGAGGGGCAAGCACTGATTGACACTGATTAGTTAGAGTACAATGATCTTGTATGTATTTATTATGCCACTCCGCAGGTTTATTCTCTTCTGTAACCTTTGGGCTACCATACTTCAGTATTCCCAATGATACATCTCTGAATCAGTTAATTTTCTCTGCAAAGCTTGTTTTGCTAATGAATGAGGTTTTTCCTACATGATACACAACATGAGGAGGCTATAACAGTAACCCTCGAGTGCATTCAAGACTCAGTGCTGTGGGCACCTGACCCTGGATTACATCCTGTGTGGTTCACTGTTGTATTACTTCTTTAACTTTTCAAGTACTATTTGTGAAACATTAAAGAGAAGCATCATTATAAACAGACCACAATCCTCACCCCGCTCACACAATCTTTATTATTTGGAATTACTTGCTTTGTAATCTACAGTTTATATCAACATTTTTATATGACATCCTAGAACCAAAACAATGTAAGCAGAAAATCAGCTAAATTAACTGAATCTGTTATTTTATAAAATGCTGCATTTAAAATTAATTTAAAGAACAATTCATCTGATGTTAATCTTGATAATTAACCTAGTACATTAAGACTTCATGTAGGCCTATTTCATGTATTTATTATTTAGAGGCCAGTGGTGGAGAGTAACTAAGTACATTTACTCAAGTACTGTACTTAAGTACAAATTCAAGATACTTGTACTTTGCTTGAATATTTCCATTTTATGCAACTTTATACTTCTGCACTACATCTCAGAGGCAAGTATAATATACCTCCTGGGATTATCTGGAAAATGCAGCTGAAAACAGGCTGTTTTTCATGTGAAAAGTCGACTTTTTAGAGATATGTGGTTCTCACAGGACAGGGAAGCTACAAATATATAATGATCTTATAGACCATGATGCATTGCTGTAGATTAAACTACCCAACAGTATATAAAGTAGTTAAAATGAGCTCAACCTGAAACATCTACAGCAGTAAAATGCAACATAAACATTAATGCAGCAGTAATATTAATCCAGAAACATCAGACATGATAGTAAAATACTGACAGGGACCATGTTACTGCACAATGAATACTTTTACTTTCGGTATATTTTCCTGATACTTACATACTTTTACTTAAGTAAGGATTTGAATGCAGGTCTTTTACTTGCAGTATTTGTGTGGTGTAGTGTGGTATTTGTACTTTTACTTAAGTAAAGGATCTGAGTACTTCTTCCACCACTGTTGAAGAGTCATGAATGATTAGGAGGCACAGTTAAATAAATGTCTGTGTGTAATTTCAGTCCACAATTTAAATTTCATAGCAGAAAGATGCTTGAGCAGCATTTTCATTCATACATGAGACTTTTATCTGTCAGTCGTTGTAGGTTTTAATCTTATGAATGGCATAAGGGCTGGAGTCTCGATGTGGCCAGATGTCTCCGTTGGGCGGATCCCTCATCTGTTCCACCTCACGATCGACCATCTCTACTGTCAGAGTGGAAGGACTGAAGATGTCCGTTGTACGGTAGGATTGCGTGAGGCGGCAGAAGGACGCCGTGTCTGAGATGTCATTGTCGAAGAGGTCCTCCATGAGCTCCTTGCGCTGCCTGCGAGACGCTTTCAGCTCATCGCTCAGCTCAGAAACCAGATCCTTAACATCCCTCACTATTGTGGAGCGTAGACCAAACAGGCAGAGCAGGAAAACCAGACCGGCACAGATGCCAGAGACAAAGTACAGAGCCACTCGCTCCGGGAGACCTGGAAGAGACGCATGTGATGGTCATGGATCAAACTGGACTCAAACTGAATGTGCTGGAATAAGACGCAGCAAATTCAGTTAAACATCCTCTCCTTCTGCACCAAATGATTCCTTTAAAGACTATACTGGTGTTTTTATGCGGGTCAACAAATTTACTACAAATTGCTTATACTTTGCATTACTGTTGACAATTTATCAAAAAATGCTGCAAGTTTTTACACTATTTAATGTACTTAAACTTCCACTAAAGCCACTAATTTCCTGTCAGTAGTGCATGAAAATCAACTTGCAGAGGCTGTAAACTCAATCTAAATAGGCTATGGATCACTGGAAACATTAAGTTGTCTTTATTGTCTTTTTTAAAGATTTACACTGTTTTAGTAATGGATCAGCAACATTTTTGCAGAAATCTGTGAATTTCACATTAATTGTGTCCATGTTGGCTATTGTCTGTCTTAATGGACATGGACGTTTGACTTTTCCACCAGCACATGAACGTACCATCCAGGGGAATCCAAGCTTTCAGCTGTGCTACCATTTACTGATAATGTAACCTGGACAAAAACTTGAAGATGACTGAATGTTTGCTGATTGATTACCCGATTATCTTAAGCAGCTTTCATGTATATGCAAGTTGATTTTAATGTAATAAACTGAAAGGGAGTGAATGGCCAACTAAAATTAAGAAGAAAACACCCATCAATATAAAAACTCTTTAAAAAGTCTTTAGAAAACGGTCAGCAGGAATGCAAAGTATTTATGCATATTCTGTATTACTACATAGAAAAATGTAGGGGAGCCATTATTATATTTTTCCCTTCCCTCAGTTTCTCTGTGTGCTACTTCTGAGCCAAAGTAAAACAACATAAAACATGTGTATGCCCCTTTAAATATGATCTAACAATGATAAAAAATGTACATGCAGTCCTAGCCTGAGATCTACAGGCATCAGTGCACATACCCAATATTTTTTCAATGATCTCCAGAAAGTTGGTTAAGAGCACGTTTTGAGGCCTGTAGGTGGGGCCAGTGTACCATCCACCTGCAGGTGAGAGGGGTCTGGACTCAGACGCCAGTCAAAGTCTGCTGCATGCAACAAAACCTGTGAATTTTCAGTCTGGCTCTCACCGTGTGTGTAGTCTGAGATCATGAAAGGATCCGTTGACCCTCGACCCACATCTTCAAGAAGATACCGGGGCACTGAAGAGAAAGTAAAAGCTTTTTACATGAAGCAGCAAACCATAACAGTCACAAGCAGTCACACCCAGCTTGTTACTAACCACACGTGAAGGACACTCGCAGGTGTTTCCTGGTCCCGGGGAAGCAGGGGTCCCCAAAGGTTTGAGTATCGGCCAAGACTGAGCAGTTTGCTCTGCCGTGACACCTACGTGACACTTTCCTCAGAGCCGAAGGTGACAAACACTCTGGAATAAATTAAGTTTAGTACATTTAATAAGTGTACAAGTTTAATTGTATTGTATTATTGTACAATTATGCTCTGGTTTCAGAACCTCAGCTCTGATTAGTACCATTACAATTGTGATTAAACACAGCCTTAGTAAAGATTCATACTGTATACTGATGTATGCTGATTGATGAATAAGGCACATCAATAATTCTCCACTGTGTCTACAGAACTGATATTTTGCAGCTAGAGGATACTTAAGCGCCCTGTTTCAGACCCATGTCAGTATGTGATCCAGGTTCCTGAGGACAGTAGGGACTGCCATGCAGCAGGTGTCCAAATGTGGCGGAGTAGATCGCGAGGACAGTCTCATTTTTACACATCAGCCTCAGACGCTCATTCTCACACACCAGCCTTGTGCGGTGGTGCTCTGAAAAACAGACGACACACAAACACACAAAATTACAGAAATTAGTATTTTGATGAACATCTCGTAAAGAAACAACATATTTTACTAATGTTTTTGCACATTTATTTTATGTTACTGCAGAGCTTCCTTCAAGCCACTGGCTTCCAGTGGTGGAAAGTAATTAAGTACATTTACTCAAGCACTGTACTTAAGTACAAGTTTGAGGTAGGTTACTTGTACTTTACTTCCACTTTATACTTTTACTCCACTGTATTTTGGAGGCAAATATTGTACTTTTTACTCTACTACATTTATCTGACAGCTTTAGTTACTAATTACTTTGCAGATTTTGATTATTAATACAAAATATATATCCAATACATCCAATATATTATTATGGATTAAGTTACCCAGCATTATATCAAGTGAGCTGAAAATGAGCTCCACCTTTACCAGCTGCAACAAGTGATGTACACTTTAATGCATCAATAATTATAATCAAACGTAGAGACATGAAATGGTGGAGATCCATCACAGTGGGCACCATCTACTTGTATTACTGATTTTGTTTTTGAGATGTATCTTCTTCTGCTGACCCCTGTGTACAGAAAAAAATACGTCCAATGTAAGTGTGGGAGCCAGAATCTGCATATTTCAAATTAGAGGTATTTACTTGACCATGTACTTTATGTTTGACAGGAGATCAAGATGACGGCTATCATCATAAATTCTTTCAGGCTTTGATGATGAGAGAAACAGATTAGTTAAATGATTCTATGGGTTTAATCCAATAGTTTTCTTCTTTATTGTTTTCTATTTGCTCTGAGATAGATTTTCCCCGTCCACTTACTTTATTAATGCAGTTACATGTGTCACTACAGTATGTCCATATACCTCCTTCATTTTGGAATAAAAAAGTCAAAAGGTCCAAGTCCAATTTGTGTTATTGTTGTGTGATATGTGTGTATATCACTGCGTGGTATGCAGTGCACACTTTCAAAATCAGCCCACACTTTTAAAGGCCTGACGCTGCAATGAAAATGTAACTTCAAAAAATAAAAATAGAGATGATGTTAACTATTTCAATCAAGTCACTACAAGCTGATTTCCATACAGAAATGATCAGAAACCCCTGGCTACCTGGGAGATACATTTGTTGAAATGTTTAACTTAGAAGCCAACACGGATGAGAAGTTGCATGTCAACAGATACAACAGATCTCCATGGCAACTGAGCAAACTCCATTTGCTTATGAAGACTGTGTGATATGGTTGAAAGCCCTGAAAAAACTAGTACTATTTCCAAAGTCAAGAATGAACCTAATACTTCACTATGGAATCCTTTAGAAAATGAAGGACATTAATATAAAGGAAATTGTTTGCAGTGATTGGCTTAAACATGAAAAACACAGTCAAACTGTCCACGTAATAAGTAAGGACCTTAGCAGCATACCTGGTCTGCACTTGTAGGAGACTAGGAGGTACTTGCTGGTGAGGGGACAGGGGTCCTGCCCAAACACTGGACTGAAGACAGGGATGTGACAGGACCGGCGATCCTGACACTCTGACAGCACTTTCTGCAAGGGCGAGAAAACATGTGTCGATCTGCTGTGTGAGTCATGAAAACATCAAAGGAGGGCAGAGTGCTTCACTAAACACACACTGTGACTTTATGTACCTCGATAGCAACCGGGGAAGTGCATTCTGTGTCCTCCTCGCCAGTTGTGTTTGTGTTTGCAGAGGGGCACAAATGCTGATTAGGAACACGTCGTCCATAGAAAGCTGACAGGACGGTCACAGATGTCCTGGAGGGACACTCGATGATGAGCGTGTCTCCTTCACAGGCGTGAGCTGTGTGGTTCTTCAGGATAGTGTGAAGATATACTTAAAGAGAACACAAGGTGATGCTAGTTTCACTTTTAAGTATCTGCTAACTGGGGCAGAGTTAGTTTGCATATAGAGGTGCAAAAAAAGAACAGCGCAACTTGCAACAAGTCATGCAAACACAGTGAAAAGTCAACACTATGACGCTAATTAAAACAAAAGCTGATATCTATTCTCAAACAGCGGTTTAATATGTCACTTTCATCTCATTTAAATATAGAAGTACAGCTCCTGTTAGACTTTCAGGTTTCAGATTTGATTTATTAGTAACGAGGCAATTATTTTCTCTTGCTAACAAAGCAGAAATGACTCGTTGACTCAGTTATTATTACTTAATAATACATAATTGAGAAGCCCTTCATTTTCCATAATTGGCAAGTCAATAGCGTGACTTATTAGATGCTTTTTTTAGTCCTTTTTAGCAGCTTGGCCCTGGTTGTCGACTGGGTGGCGTCCCCGTCACTGGGTGTAGCTCTCCAAGACAATATTTGGACTATGACAACACATGCAAACATACAAGACAACTGAAGTGAAGTCTCCCCTCCCATGTGTGCTTCCCGTACACGGCCCCCTGTGTTTCGTGTTCGTGTGTGTGTGCACCACAGAGGGAGTTTGAAGCTTCAGGGAGCAGATGAGAGGCAGTACCAGGCACTAGCTCACAATGAACTATTATTAGGCCCCTCAGAGCCTGCAGCCGCACAAAAAATGGAAATCTCTGCAGAGGTCAGATAGAGACGTGCACTGCAATGCTCACAATAGAGGTGTCTGACACAAAAGCTACCTTTGGCTTCGTCTGAACATATCGTTGTTAACATCATATTTTATTGCCAGGAGTCAAAACAACTCAAAACAACTAGTTTATTCAATGTTTTGGGAGTATCTAGTCCTATAAGTTCAGGACCCTGATTCTGGTTTGTCAGCATGAGTTGCACCAGCTGCTTGGGAAGCAGGATGTGCAGAAAAAATTTGGGGATGCTTAATGTCTCTCAGAAGCTTCCTTTGCAAACCCTTCACAGCTGAAAAATAATAAATCAGCATTTAGACTTTCTCCTTAAAAAGTACTTACTGATGTGAAAAACAAAGCACTTACGGGAGAAATCAGGAGCCGACTGTGCGGAGTGTATCTTCAGAGCCAAAAGAAGAGGAAAGAAGAGGCAGAAGAACTCCATGGCACTGTCATTGTGCATATCCTGCACAACAGACCCCGGGGTTTTGCTGTAATGAGTTGTTGTGCTATTGACTGCCTGGGAGAGAGCGGTCAGTGGGTCAATGATGCCATTGTGCTTACAAGAAACAGCCAACCCCCCCTTTAGCACGGTTTCACAGTTTACTGCTTTGAACAGAGCTGACAACTAAGCTCCAGTGTTGCTTTGGCTGAGTTTGGCATGATGTTACTATATGTGTGTGTATGCAGGTACATTTAATTTGCATTCTTATTGTCTAATGCTGAGTTTATTAAAACAGCAACATTTTGGTCATAAAAACATCTTTATACTGGAGCCACGTGCTGCTGTGATGTGTCTTTTGATTGGGTGAAGTAGCTTGATGCTTGAGTACAAGGACGATATTGTTTCATGTTGTGAATTTTAAGAAATAATATTTTGGGAAATGTGCTTATTTGCTTTATTTCAGATACTTAGATCAGAGGATCAATACCACTTTCATGTCTGTGTGTTACGTATGGAGGTCAGGAGCTGCAGCTGGGAGGTGATTAGCTTAGCTTAGCATAAAGACTTGAAACAGGGGGAAACAGTTAGCCAGGCTCTCTCCAAATCTCATAAAAATGCATACCAACACCTACAAGGCCTACTGTATCTCATTTGTTTAATGCATGCGAGACAAAGAGAAATGTAAAAATAACTTTTTCATGTCACAGTAGGGAAAGTACAGGTGTAGATGTCTGCTGATGAAAAGGGCCCATTGGTAGCTTAAGGGGGAAGTTATTAGCTATTTGATGATGAACAACAGTTTTACCATCCGCCCAGCACTTCTGTGCAGTGTCATCGGCTATAGCATGGGTTGCCAGATACAGCCCATGAGCAGAAGTTTTAGTATAGGTCTCTGTACAGGCACACTGGCACCACACCTGGCAACCTCACTGTGGAGATTGAAAGAAGTCACTGCACTCGGACGTTGTTCACGAAAAAATACTCAAAAACCAAGATTTTTTTAAAATTTCTGTTCATGGTTATGTACGAGATAGAACATGTTGATTAGTGATTTTTTAAAAGTCCAGTTCACACCATTTTTTAAAATTTGAATTGAGACAGGCTAGCTATTTCCCCCTGCTGCCAGTCTTTACGCTAGGCTAGGCTAATCACCTCCCAGCTCCAGCTTCATACTTGACTTACAGACATGAGAGTGGTTTTAATCTTTGTGTCTAACCCTCATCTCGGAAAAAAAGCTAATTATTTCTTTAAAGCCTGATGATGGAATATGACCAAAAATGTTGCTTTTTCTATATAGAAATGTCAAAAGACACCAAAAAAGGCACATTGAATCCATTACAGGCCTGCAGAGGCTCACTGGCATGTTAATATTTTGTTTACAGGATAACATCTTTAACATCTTTCATCTTTCTCTGACCTCACATGCGCGTGTGTGTGTGTGTGTGTTTGTTTGTAATGGCAAAATCAAGACTCATTCTCTTTAACTGGGTTGACAACAGTGAGGGTCCTGTTTATGGAGATAAGGCTCTTGTTTCCAGGATGTCACTTCCAGCTGCTGTGTGTGTCCAGTGGAGATATGTGCATCTTTCTCCACGAGATAGGGCTCTCCTATCTTTCTGTCTGTTGAAGAGGAAGTGAAAGGCCATCAGTCATTTCCATTACTGCCAGTTATTTACTCAGGAAATCTCTCCTGTTGAATGCCATCTCCACGTAGCCAGAATCACTTGGTTTCAGTTTACTATAAAGGCTGTGATTTTTACCTTAGTTTCCCTTTTACACATCCTTTCTTTCGCAACCCTTTGTGACGGCTGTTGTCATACCAACCAAACACTAATGCAAAACACATGTGAAGTCATTCACCAGTGCCGAGGACATTATCAGCGATTGTAGCCACTTGTGATGGTGAATCAAAATGAATTTCTAAATGACACTCCAGCCATTTATCACACAAGCTCCAATGAACACTCCCTCCGTAGCGGCGGAGTGGACGTAATAATGGAGGCTGATAATTTAAAAGGAGAAGCCCACGTTTCAATCATGTGCGTAAGTAAGAGTGACACTCCCACCTTATACTGCAGTAAAATTCCATTCACCTCCCACAGGAAGTGTCAATAAAGCAATTGTTCCTTAAAACTGTCTCCTCTGGCCGTCTTGGAGGAGGGGTTGTACCACCATGTGGAAAGAGAGATTAGGTTTCAAATAGTTGGAAAATCTCAGGCCATAACCTCCCTGACATTTAAAGTGGAGGAGGAAAGAGGAGGATGCTTTTTTTTTCCTACAACTTTCTCTGCCTCTGTTACATTTCCTGCGGTGGTTGAGTGTTATTCATCAAATTTCCAGGATTTGTTTTGGAATTTCAATGTGATGGGCTTGTTTTTCGTGGCAGAGATCCATGTAAAACAAAGTACATGGCACGGAGTAGCTTGTGTCTTTTCTTTTTAAATTCCTTGTAATCAATTGCATAATCCAGCCCACATCATTCGGCTTATTTTTTAGGGAAGTCCACACTGCGGCATGGGGATTTTGTCATAAAATTTCCCTTCCCCTATTTACTGTAAGTGATACCATATTACAAGAAACACTAATTCTGAACTGAGCCCTCAGTCTAGAGTCCCAGAGGACATGTAATCATGAGATCAAACTGTCATACTCATTCATTCTTGTCACTACTACGAAATGTCCGTAACTGTAAGGCACAAAGATTTTTTTTAATTTAACTCTTTCTTCACATCAGTAATCAAAGGTTCCTTTTATCTCCTTTCTTTTTATGCCCAACACACTGGGGGGATTCCCTTCACCACGATGCATTATTCAAAATACCCCTAAAATATCCCCTCTGTTTGAAAGACTGGTGATAAAACTTAATTTGACCTTGAGGGTACAACAGAGGAGAAAGCATTATAATATGAGCTAAATATACACTATACTCAGTGGTGGTAGGAATATTCAAATTTTACTATGGTAGCTATACCACAATATAAAAGTACTCTATTCCAAGTAGAAGTTCTGCATTTAAACTTTTACTCAGTAAAAATATTTAAAAGTAAAAGTAATCACTATGGAGAATTAGTCATCTCAGTGTTGTATTATTATTTATTCTGTAGAGTAGGATTATTACTGATGCATTTACCTTTAATGTTGATGCTAATTTTAACCAATATCAACATCAAAGTCAAGTTAGAACTTATTGTCATTCTCTCCATGTGCAGTACTCAGTATACAGAGAAACAAAACTGCTTTGATGGTGTGCAAATAAAGAAACAAAGCATGAAAAACAAAATAAAGACAGTAAATTTACAGTAGTATTAAGTAGCATATCGCAGTAAACTGCGCATCATTTGTATAATAAAATGACAAAATATTTAAAATGTATTTAAATAAGACTGAGAGTCTAAAGCCATGCTACCAGCTCTGTGAGGTTGTACTTCTGCTCACAATGACAATGCTAACACAATGTTAAGCAGGTAGAGTTTATACTGTGTTTACCATCTCAGTTTAAGCGCGTTAACATGCTAATTTAGCAAATATTTGGTTATAAATCAAAGTATTGGACAAAATAAAATGTTGACCTGATGATGGCGCTAAATGAAAAGTCCGGGGATCAAAATTTCACAAATTTCATGGCAATCCATCCAATAGTTGTTGAGATGTGTTCAAGCCATCCCAAGAGCCGCGCTGCTGGCATGTGTAAAAATCTTATGCCAATTAAACAATCATTAAAAATGCATTTTAACAATGAATCACATTTTATATTCACAATAATCTGCAAAGTAACCACTAGCCATTGTTGTAAAATAAATGAAATGGAGAAAAATGTATGTTTCCTTCTAACATCTAGTGAAGTTGAAGTATAAAGTACACAACATTGAAATACTCATGCAAAGTACTTAAAGAATCTTACTAAGTATATCTACTTAGTTACTATCTACCACTGACTATATTCTACCTTCTACTTCTTTATTCAGCTATAAATGACATTTTAAGAGAACATTAGGTGGAGTTTCTTTTGTCAAAAAGCATTGAAGTAAATAATTTTTACATTTTTACTTCATCGTTGCAGCAAAAATACCCATTAATCATTATTAAATTACAAGCACACACCAAGAAAAGTCAGTGTGACTTTTAAACTGTGTGTTCTTAGCCAAAGGAAGCCTATTGTACATTATTCAGTGAACCACATGTGAGACTTTCTGCCTTAAAATTAGATTAGGTGTCTTAAATGTTTCCCAGTGTCCCTCAGTACACAGTGGGTGAGTACAAACTTCCTGTGAAAAGTGCTCCTAATCTATTATTCCTTCCATATCCAACAGTGTGGAGAATGTGAGTGGCCCAAACAAATTGTCTGAACTTGAGTGAGTCACATGGTGTTATCAGTTCCTATGTATTGCAATATGCAGAGGATCCTATTTTAAGCTCCCTCCTCATAGAGTTTGGCTCTGGGTATATAAGAGTGTGTACCCCGCCCATCTCTCTGGATCCTCCCTCTCCCCTGACTTGTAAAGTATGTTCAGAGCGATAGTCTCCAAGGAGCCCTCAGATGAAACACAACCAGCCGTGAGGTGTTACACTTTCTCCTGACATCCACGACCACTAAGGCACTTGAAACCAAGGCAGATACTTGTTGAAGTTCAATATTATCAGCTCTCTCTTTTCGGCTCTGTGGATTTTGGGGGTGCAAAGAACCACTGACTTCAGGAGAAGCTTTGACTGGAGCAAGTACTTGGAATTTTAAAAAAAGTGAATTTTTTGGGAGACATGGCACTTCGGCAGAACTCTGACAAGGAGCCGAGCATCGAGTTGTTCATCAAGGTCGGTCATTTCTTTTCAATTTCACTCAGTACTCACAAGAAGAAGTAGACTCCAACATGTGAGGGGAAGACAATTACACCTGAATTCACTGTCAAAAGAATGTGCTGCATATAATTCAGTCCCACATGAAATGTCCTGTTTAATTTCTTCTCCGTTAGAGGGAAAGTTGTAGGCAAACAAAGGAATTGCTGCTCACTCATCATTATTGTAGAAGGGCAGAGATGTATATTGCTGTATGAGCATCAATCAGAGGACAACTCTCGTTTTGATGCGTGCCATCTGCAGATACCGTGTGCTACAGATGCTGAAGTGTTTGTTTCCCTGCTGAGGGTCACAGCACATTTTTATCAGTGAACTCTGACCACAGACAGACAGTCCACCTTATCATCGCACACCCAGAAGGAGCGGGGAGCATGCAGTGTGACTGGCCCCAAGCTTGAACCAGGCACACCCACTTCTCTTGCGCACACGTTCAGATACAGTCATCTATATCAAGAAGTCACATAAGCACATAGTTAGTCATTTTTCTCATTTATCGCCTCACGTTGTTGCCCGATATCCAAACATTAAAATACAGCAGGAACTTTTCATTCTCCTGCTGTTATACATGTACACAAATTTTTGTTTTTGTTAATGGCATCTGTGCAGAGACACAATGTCTTCTGATATATAAAACAAGGTCAAGTGAAGCTCAAAATCAACACAAGACGGTACAATATGCAGTAGACAATACATTATGTCTCTTTGTAAATGAAACATTCAACATTCAACATTTCAACAGTTCAACATTTTGGGAAACATGTTTACTCGTTTTCTTGCTGAGAGTTAAATGAGAAGACTCTCATGTTTTACAGTAAATATGAAGCTATAGCCAGTAGACAGTTAGCGTAGCTTAGCATAAAGACTGGAAATAAGGGGAAACAGCTAGTCTGGCTCTATAAAATTTGCCTACCAACGGCTCTAAAGCTCTCTAACTAACATGAAATATCTTGTTCGTTCAATCCGTACAAAAACAGAAGTGAAACAACGACAAGTTCTATTTTTAAAGGGGATTATGTGAAGGACTATTTCTTGGTCTGGCGCAGACAAGACTCCAGGAAATCACTGCTCCCGTCCAAGAAATAGTCCGGCACATAAACCCCTGTGAAACAGCGAATTGTCATTTTTACACGTTATTTTTTAAACAAATTAAACAAAATGAGATCTAATGTGTTATTTAGTGAGCTTTGGAGGTGCTGTAGGCAGATTTTGTTACCTTCAGACAGAGCCAGGTTAGCTGTTTCCCCTTTTATGCCTTCATGCTAAGCTAATCTTACCTGCAGCTGGCGGCAGCTTCATATTTAAATTACAGACATGAGAGAGGTATTACTCTTCTCATCTAACTCCTGGCAAGAAAGCAAATAAGCGTATTTCCCAAAATTTCAAACTATTTCTTTAACAACAACATGTTAGCTAAAAGCCGGACCTCAGAAAAACACAGGTTGGGCTTTAAACAGACTGCGTTGTCATGTTAGCTGAAGGAGGAGAGCAAATGTTAGCGTCTGTTGGTTTCCGCTGCAACACAATGCCTGCTTTCCCCTTCCTTTAAATATCCCAGACACGCCTTTCACTTCCAAAATCACTTGTTTATCAGCAAACGGGAAGAGAATAGATGTTGCGATTGCTTCACCGGCTAAAACAGGACATTTGTGGCTCATGTGGCCATAAAACTAAAATGCTGTTACTTTCTGTGTTCTTCAGGCTGGACATGATGGTGAGAACGTGGGGAACTGCCCCTTCTGCCAGAGGCTCTTCATGGTTTTGTGGCTGAAAGGAGTCAAGTTTACAGTGACCACTGTTGACATGAGGAAGTAAGCACCCCCACCTCCTCTGGCACAAACACTTCCTGAACATCTGGTCACGGGGATTTCACACAGAACTCCATTAAGAAGCAAACAAGAGAGAAATTGAGAAGTTTCTTTCAGTAATCCAAACCATTTCTCACTTATCAATAGGTGTGTTTCTCACTCTGTCTAACAGAGCTTAGAGGGAGGAGCCCGTGAGGTGCACAAAGAGCTCTGTGTCGCCTTCAAACAAACACCTTCTTTAATTGAGGCTTTATTGTATGAATTTCTCAGGGTCATTACCGGAGAGCAAATAAGATCAGGAAACTTTGAAAGGATGCTGATAATTGAATGATTCAGAACGCACACACACACACGCAACGGGCCTCTCAAACAGGCAACCACTCCCAGCGCTGTGTGTTTTTATAACTAAACCAACAGCCAATATTGAAATCATTAATCCACAGAGCCACATTTGATTCTGACAGCCTCGATAACCAACGTGCTCTCAGTTCTGACGTGCTTGATAACAATCTGATTGAATGAAATAACCAAGTCAAATGTCTCCCCTTCCCCGCCCTCCTTCCTCTCCATCTTTCCTCTCCAGGAAGCCGGCCGAGCTCAAAGACCTGGCCCCCGGGACCAACCCTCCTTTCCTCCTCTACAACGGCACCCTCAAAACAGACTTCATCAAAATCGAGGAGTTTCTTGAACAAACGCTGGCCCCTCCCAGGTACCATTAAACAAATGTTAATGAAGTGTGATTTTGATGATGATTATTATTCTCACCAAAATGAGTTTACCCAAAGGCTTCTCTTTTCTTCTTTCCCCGGCAGGTATCCTCATCTCAGCCCGCTAAACAAAGAGTCCTTTGACGTGGGCGCTGACATTTTTGCAAAGTTCTCTGCTTTCATCAAGAACAGTCCAAATAACGCCTGTAAGATGTGGTTGTTGTAGTTCATTAAACATGTAACAGCTCACAATTACTCTTACCTATATGGATGTGAGATTAAATGTTTAGAAAATAGATTTTATACTACTTTATACTTCTTCTTCACTACATTTCAGAGAGAAATATTGTACTTTTTTACTCCTTCATTTATGTGACAGCTGTAGTTACAAGTTACCATTCAGATTAAGATTTTATCTACAAAATATGTGATCAGCTTCTAAAATATGATGATTTTTTATGACTAAACTGCCTAACAGTACATAAAGTATCTCAACCTCGTCTAACTACAGCATTAAAATGCTTACATGCTAATACATTTGAGATAATAATCCAATAATGTAATGTTAAATGTTCTAAATGGGGCTATTTTGCATCATGAGTACTTTTATTTAGCTGATAATACTTCTGTACTTTTGCTGAAGAAAACATCTGAACACTTAATAACAGATTAAATATACACTGTTATTTTGTAGGTATTATATTATTGGATTATTATTAGTGATACTTATGTGTATGCAGTATTTTATGTTGTAGCTGGTTGAGGTGAAGCTGATTTTCACTTATATTCAGTTTAATTAGATTAACCGATTGCAATCCATTGTATTTTATAAGCTTATGATAGGTTTTATATATAAGAAGTTCATCTACAAAGTTACTACAGTTGTTAATAAACGTGGTGGAGTAAAAAGTACAATATTTCCCTCTGAAATGTAGTGGAGTAGAAGTATAAAGTGGCATAAAATGGAAGCACTCACATAAAGTACAAGTACCTCAAAACTGTACTAAATGTACTTACAGTATATTTTGATTTTACCTTACAGTTTTCCTGTAGTTACATCATAACTTATCTCTGTGCCCATTTGTTCAGTCCATGAGAAAAACCTGCTGCGGGAGTTCAAGCGCCTGGATAACTACCTGAACTCCCCCGTCCCCGAGGAGATCGACCACAACTCCACAGAGACCGTCACCGTCTCCAAGAGGAAGTTCCTGGACGGAGACCGCCTCACTTTAGCTGACTGCAACCTGCTGCCCAAACTGCACGTTATCAGGGTGAGACAGTGCTTCACTTTGGGGTAACCTCTGGTGTAGTCTTCACCACTCTGGACAGAAATACTTGGCTGTTTAGGTGTCTAACGACATGTGACTAAGTACATGTACTCAAGTATAATTAAGTACATTTTTTTAGGTACTTGATACTTGACTTACTTGAGTATTTCTATTTTATGCTACTTTATATTTCTACTTTACTACATTTCAGAGAGAAATGTTGTATTTTTTACTCCACTACATTCATTTGACAGATATAGCTACAAGTTACTTTTCATATTAAGATTTTATATAAAAAACAAACAAGATAAGCTTATAATCCACATTATTAAAGATTAAACCAGAGGTTCCAAACCTTTTTGGGACTCCTTATAAACAACAGTGTCTTGTTGGGGCCTTTGCCACATTTAAGATGTCTTTGAGTTGTTAATAGTTCCACCAAAGGGACATTTCTCCTCTAAATGTCTCTCATAGTTTCATTTAAACTGTTCAAGGCCCAAAGAAATGAAATTGTCTAATATTTCACAAAAACAAGTGAAAATTAGAGAAAAGTCTAAAAAAAAATTAAAAGAAATTTGTGTATCAAAATTTAGTTTTTTCTTCTTTCCTCTCCCATTAATCGTCTCAGGACCCCTCAATTTATCTTGTGACCTTTTGGAGGATGTGGATCCCTAGGTTGGGAACTGCTGGCCTAAATGTATATAAAGTAGTTAAAACTAGCTCCACCTGACAGCTGCAGCAGTAAAATACTGCTTACACACTGATGCATCAGTACTAACAATCTAATAATGTCAAATATAATAATGTATCAGTCAGTCACAGAGGGCAATTTTCTGCATAATCAGTACTTTTACTTTCAATACTTTATGTACATTTAGCTGTTGATACTCACACACTTTTATTTAATTAACATTTTCAATGCAGGACTTTTACTTGCAGGAATGATCTTACAGGTTACTTGAGTATTTCAATGTTGTACTACTTTATATTTTTACTGTACGCCACTGCATCGAAAAGAATATTGTAATTTTTTTTAATCCACTACATTACGACAGTTATAGCTAGTAATTACATCACAGGTTAGGATTTTAGAAACCTCAAATGACCATAAGATATGATGCACTGTTGTAAAGTACATTAAACAGTGCATTTTACTTTCACTTGGAGTATTTTTACATTGTATTGGCACTTTTCCTATTTAAATGATCTGAGTACTTCTTTCACCTATGATGTTTATGTTTCTCAAAATGCTTAATTTTGATCTTCCATTTATTTCAGGTTGCTGCCAAGAAGTACTGCGACTTTGACATCCCCGCCCAGTTCACAGGTGTGTGGCGATACCTTCAAAACGCCTACGAGAGAGAGGAGTTCAAGCAGACGTGTCCGGCCGACATTGAAATTGAGAAGGCTTACTTTAGTGTGGCCAACAAGAGGAAATAAACCTTTGATTCTCTGTAATTAAACATCCATGCATGTAAAGATGGTGACCTGTAGAGGGCGCTACAACCTACAAGAATGAAATGCAGCAATGAATCAGACACTATTCCACCTTAAAACCCTTGACCTGTTGTTGCAGTAAGACTTCGGGTTGTGCTAAAGCAAAATGTTTTATTGGTTGTATGTATTGACTATTAATCCATAGTCACTCACAGACAAATGGTGTGTTTATGCCACAATCAAAAGGCCAAATGTGCAATTGACTGTTGATGTAATTTAGCAGAGTTTTTGTTTATAGTGTAAATATAAATATTTTTGCAAGCTTTTTATGATCAAAACACCCTCATTAAAATATATATGATTGTGTGAGTGAAACCAGAAACCTTCACAAACAGTTCATTTTAATGCAAAAGATGAAATACACTTCTGTATCTTACGCTGTACAAATACAGTTTGATATGATTCAATTGTCTCACTGTCACACTAATAAAAAATATCAAATTCATTTGTTCTAATCTTGATTTTTGCATGTGTGCTGACTACTACTATAATGCTCCATTATGGGAAAGAATGCAGTAAATATTTTAAACGTCACATAAAAGGCATTTCTGATATTCAAGTTTATTTTCAGCCACAAAAAAAGACCATTTTACAGCTTCAAAAATATATTTTCTGTTGATCCAGTATAGACGACGACTCCACTGTGTGGTGGGAAACCAAGATGTTGATGGAAAGTGAAGGCGTTTCCAACCAGGCCGTGATGAAATCACACCAAACGTCCTGCCGCTGCTGGACTTAGTTGGTGACGCAGTATTTCCAGAAACAAGCTGTCAGAGAGAAAAATTAGGAACAAAGCTGAAGACACTTTTTACTCTCTGCCTGAAATTCTTTAACTTATTACACTTAATATCTTTTTCAATATTTACCTAATATGATCAATTTGTTTCTCCTTATTGTCATTTTACTGCTGGTACTTCTGTATATTCTTTGTGTACACACAAGTTTCTCCCTTCTTTCCTGTTGAAGTGTTTAGTGTTAAAGTGTTACCTTACATTTTTGAAGTCAGTATTTTTCCCTCTAAAGAAGTGAACTTCACTTCATTTGAAATCACATTTATTGATAAATATGGTTTTACTTCTTTCACTGATGTTGAGTTTTTCCAATTAAAACAATCCAGTTTGAACTCTGCTGTTATAAGCTTATAGCTTATATAACTTTAAACTATATAGTTTATAGCTTAAACTTAAAAGTATTTTACTGTTTAGAACACAATTTCTTTTTCAAGAAAAGTACTTAACTTAAAATGAGGAACTGTTTACTTTCACTTCAGTTATGTAGTAAAATATAAGTTTCAGAGTACTTCTAAGTGTAAGTAATCTGTCCTACTTTAAATGGCAGAGGCCTTAGTCAAACATCCTTTTGAGTAGATGAATGCATTACAATAACGTCAGCTCAGATATCATGTCAGGTATTGTTACTTAATGCTTGAGCTCGCGTCAAACGCTGTGTATAAAGAGCAGGTGTGGCTTGATGGAAAACAGTAAGAGTCACTCACCTCTTTTGTTTGTTTTTGGCAAGTTCTGCTCTGATCTGAGAAAACCCTGCGAGCGCAGCTTGTCAGCCGCTGCCAGCTTCAACACGGCTTCTCTGAGGTCCTCAACCTAAAAACAAGACAACACATGACGAAAGCAGGTCTAGATGATGTGTTGTGAACTCATCAGTGGTGCTCTACAGATGCTGCTGCTGCCAGTGCTTTAACTGGAACACACTGGAGAGACTCATTTTAGCCTGTTTGCATTTGCTTCCAGTTGATTTTAGAGTTGGTTTTATTTTTAAAACGCTCCATGGTCTGTTGTTCCAGCATACATTTGTGAGCTTTTGTGACCATATGCACCTGCGCTCGACCTCAGATCCTGCAACAAAAACACTAAACCCCTCGATCGAGACTTCAAACTGAAGGAGATGCATTCGATGTCAGAGCCTTCCTGTGGAAATTCTGTAACTTCCCTTAAATCTCTNTCAACTTCTTCTTTGGATTGTCGTCATTTCTGCTATTCTAACAGTATTAAACAGAATATAGTACCATGTTATTTATTTATTTCTTAAGCCAGTGTACAGAGACATAGATTATCAGCCTTACCATGTTCGCAAACTTATCTTGTTGTGCTGAATCTTTAGCCCCTTAAAAAACAGAAAAACAGAAAAAAAATCATTATGCTGACCATGTGTGGCCTGACTTTTCTGCAAATGTCTGCCTGAGATTTGTTTTTACCTTTGTTCCAGGAGTCTCTCCCTCCATTGTGCTGCATCAGTAGAGGATACAGATTATTCACGTCTCTCTGCTCCCCCTCAGCAGCATTGGGTCCATCCTCCACCTCTGACACTAATTTCTGAATGAAATCTGTTGAGATAAAAACAACTTCTTCTCATCATCTTGCATTAATACCCCTGCAGTGAGTTCGGTAGAATAAAAGGGAGTCTTACCTGCCTGTGGCTCCAGGTTGGTATCAGAGTACAGAGGTAGAGCATGTGTCCGTCTTGCAGAGCAAATCACAGCTAGGAGGTAAAACACAGCTACAGAAATCATGGTGCCTCTATCTTTAGATGGCCAGATCTGGACTATACTTCTGCTCGGCAGAGAACTTCACTTATATATCCTCAGTGGCCATCCATCAGGGCCTGATCAATACATTATCATCACACCCAGTCTCCTTCTTAATGGTTTTGACGCGATGGATCAGGCGTCATAGACACAATTTAGGGGACCCTGTCAATTCAGCCAGAGCCTATCTGTGCTTGTACAGAGAGGCCTAACAAATGTTTACTCTGCAGCAGTAATCAGCGGCTGTCCAGCAGAGGTCTGATGGTTTATGTCTGACACCATTTCTGTGTGATGGGCCGCTCAAATGTATCATTGCTCATGTCTGAGATCACAGGGACACAGAGTTTGTGTAACTGTGTCACCGCAGGTTTCTACGTCACTTGTGTGTTGGATGACTGCAGTTAATTATGACTGTCTGATGGGGCAAATAGGTCACATTGTGCTAAATATGTTAAACATTTTGTTAATTATGAGTTAAAGGTACAAAACATGCTTTTTGTTGTTTGTGGAGCATAATAACCCTGTATGGATGACCTGGCTGCGTTAATATCTTATTTCTCTCTATATTTTTGCACAGTTTTAATTGTTGATTAAATCATAGATGCCTATTTATATTTTCTGAATAGGCTTCACTGTACACTGCCACCCTTTCAATAAATAAGCTGCACTTTACACACAGGCACAACTAAATCCAAAGTAAACAATTAGTGTGAAAACAAGGATTCAAAGGTTTATTTGTCAACTGTAATGTGGCATGGCATATCTTTGTCCTTCTTCTCTACTGCCGGTTGCGTGCTTACCTACTTTTTGTGTTATATCTGCTTGATTTGTTTCTTGTGTTGGATATTTCTATACTTTTGTAACACTCTGAATACTGTGCATTGTTGACCAGGATTGGGGATGGGAGGGTGGTGGCTTAGGGGGAAGATGTTGGAGGGTTGGTTTAAGGTGGTGCTGTAGTGGGGGTGTGAAAATGTTCAAATGTGAACCTTCCATAGTTCTGTAGACATTTTGCATTTGTCTTCAGCATTTTTAATAAAGGCTGTTCTAAAAGACTAGTGTGAAAAATAAGGATTAGAAAAAAGAAATATAAAGGATAAAGACTGGAAGTCTACAGCCACGCTAGCGGTTCTGTTAGGCTGGACTTATCGGTAAAGCGGTGAGATAAATGCTGACACATCTAACATTTGCTGATTAGCACTAAACACGACCTACAGTTGAGGCTGATGGGAAAGTCATTAGTTTTGCAGGTATTTGGTCATAAATCAAAATACTGGACAAATCAAGATTTTAACCTGATGATGGCACTGGATGAAAAGTTGAAAAGAGTTTACCAAGTTTATTGCAATTCACCCTGAAAGAGAAATGAATGTCTGAACCAAATCTCATGGCAATCCATCCAACAGTTGTTGAAACATTTCACTAACAAACACAAATGTCAACCTCATGGTGGCGCTAGAGGAAAAGTCAGGAGGTCACCAAAGTCATTAGTATTCATAATTTGGGCACCATGGATATCTGCAAGAAATGTCATGGTAATCCACCAAATAGCTGTTGAGATATTTAATTTTAGAGAAAGTGGTAGACTGACCAACCAACAGACAGACTGACGTCCTTTGAGCCAAATTATAAATGTATTTAAATAGCAAAATGTACAAAGTGAAAGTATGCAATGTACAGGGCAGTCCCAGACAAGGCTGAGGATTCACAGAGGTCAGACAGTCCTGATCCTTTTTCTTAACACAGACCTGTCGAAATCCTGATAAAGAGCCAATTTGAGCTCGACACTTTGCGCTTTTCCTAATATAATTAAGAAGAACATGCAGATAACTGTGTTGAGAGTCCTTTGGGAGAAAATTACAGCGTGAGTTTTAACAATTAATTTATTACTTACTTCATAAAGGCTTGAAATGCAAAAGGAAACTCAGAGGTCATTGTTTCCAAAAATATAAAAGATCAAACCAAGTTAAGAGTTTTCAGCTGCTCGAGGAGGCTTTTTGTCAAACTGAAAGGTCACTAATGCTCTTCAGATGAGTGTGCGAGGCATCAGGTGATTTATAAGCTTGTCTCCACGTCTCTGAAATTGCTGATGAAAAACAAGAACATTTGATACATTTGGCTGCTGAGCAGTCAATGAGACGACGTTTGGTCTTAAGGTCGAGCAGTGACTTTAGATCTGACACATCAGACACATCACTCATTTGGAAAAGGAAAGAAAGAATAAAATACTATCACTGTTAGAATTACATACAGGATTTATGTTGATGTGTTGATCGCAGTCGTGGGAAATGTAAATTTAAGGTCATTAGTCCTGCATTCAAAATACCACTTAAAGGTGTAGTCTATGATTCTGGAGGAAGCTTGTTGATATTTGAACTCAACAGCCAAACAAATACACCCCTCCCTTCAGTGCTCCTTCAAACTCATGCAAGTAACACACAGCATTAGGTTGTCCTGTACACGAGCACGAGTTGTGACATATTATACCGAAGTGTTTAGTGGAAACGTGGCTGAAGCATCGGTATTTGAGGACCTGGGTTGGCGGCTCCACCCAAGTCGCTCTGTTTGTTTCCCGTTTACACAGCCAGGGCTGTGTATGAACGCACAGAACGGAAACCTAGCGGACTGTGAGGAGACATTCACTGAATTTGACAAAAACTGTTTTGGATTAGAATTGTAGACTACATCTTTAAGTAAAAGTAGACAAGTAGTATCAGCAAAATGTACTTAAGGTGTTAAAGGTACATGTTCTGCATGAGAGTGACCCCTGGCTGTGACTAATATTATTACATTATTAAATTGTAACTAATGATGCGACAATGTGTACAGTAAACAGCATTTTATTGTTGCAGCTGCTAGAGGTGGAGCTAACTTCTTTATATACAGTTCAGTAGTTTAGTCCAGTGGTTCCCAACCTGGGGGTCGGGCCTCTCCGAAGGGTCTCATGATGAATCTGAGGGGACGTTGGATGTTTACAAAGAAATTCTGCTACACAAATTTGCATTAATTTTTTAAAATTTGGACTAAATCTAATTTTTTTGTGAAATATTGGAGAATTTTACCTAAATCATGTGAGTTTAGAGGGGAAATGTTTGTTGGAAGTGCTAATGTCAATTTATGTTTTGTTTTTTTAAGTACAATATTTCCCTCTGAAATGCAGCAGAGTATAAGTATTAAGTAGCATTAAATGGATTTAGTAAAGTACAGGTACCTGAAAATTCTACTTAAGTACAGTACTTGAGTAAATGTACTTGTGCCAATGTACTAACCCACTAATTTTGTGTTTTTATCAAACGCAGAAATTCTTTAAAGACCCACAAATGTAGCTACAGACCAAAATCTACCAGCTGCCTCCTGACAGGTCAACTAGTAAAGTACAAAATCAAGAAGCGAGCACAGTAACCTGGAAAGTTATGTCCATCGTTTGTGTTATCAGTCTCTAAATCTACAGTAGTTTCATGGCTATTTTTGTCAATAATCAGCCGTGTAATGTTGAGTCAAGTTTTGTTTGACCTCGGGAGGCAAGAGGACTTAATTTATTACACAAATGTAGGTAAATGACTTCATTGTGTCCCCTCACATCTGAAACCAAATCTAGTTTGACAGGTAGTTAAGTACAGATATGGGCCCTAAACAAAGGTTCTTAAAATAGTTGTATGTTTAAGCAGGAAGAGCCTCTTGATGTATCACCACTGTCTTTGTTTTTACAGTGCTTTCTTGATGAAAATATACAATACAGGTTTTACTTGTCAGCCGCAGCTCAGATATCATTTGAAGTCATTTCTAAAAAGTTCAGTAGAAGTTCTTTGCATATGCATAAGTAGATAGATAGTGTTTTCCCAAAATCAAATAAAAATTATTAAATTAATTGAATCTAGGCTGTCCTGGCCAACCTCAGTAGATGACTGGTTGACAGCGGGGGTCATCAGCTGATTAAGGTCAGCCGGGCCCTCAGGCTATATCAGCTGGCCCATGTGCTTCCTCCTGCCTCTTCTGCCCTACAGCTGACACCCCTCCTGCAGGTGTGCCACACATTCATGCACCGCTGTCATGGCTAACATTGTTGATTTCCACTCCCCATTGTTCATTTGTGGTAACTTTAGTTTTATTAAATTATTCTTGTTTTAAGTGTAGCTCTTGCATGGACTCCAGTTTGTGACAAGATTAAGAAAACCAACAAACGTTTGAGGAGCTTGAGAAAGTGAATTTTTACTATTTTTTCTTAACCGATTAATCAATTATAAATATAGCTGACAATTAGATTTCTGTCGATCGACTAACCAGTTATTCAATTCAATTTTTATAAAAACTTGTCTGCAGTTTAAAAAAATACCCAACCCAGATCTGGATTATTACATGTGTCAGCACTTAACTTCAGTCCTGATGGGAGGAGTACAACAGTCCCATTTTTACAACCTCACAATTCAGAGTCAGAATCAGCTTTATTGGCCAAGTATGTGTACACATACAAGGAGTCTGACTACGGTTTTATGTTGCTCTCAGTGTACATACACAGAGATAGACACACATACAGCTAAAAACAAGGACAACAAGCTCGACAAGGTAAACATAAACATTAAACTACCACGTACAGATATAAATATATATTAAAAAAGCATATATATACAGTACATAAAAAACAACAATAACATTTGTAGACAGCAAGACAATAGTGCAATGGTGCAGAGTGCAAAGGGTGCTGAAATAAATATGATAATGTACTGGTTGCTTTATATACATGAATATGGCAGTATATACAAAATACATAGATTTGTGTTTGACTGATGATATTTACATGATAAAAACAGTGTGTATTCAAACAATGAGAACATATAATTTAAAAAATTCAATTGAAAAAGAATATCTCAAAATCAGAGCCTGTCTTTGAACAAAATACACAATCTCGTCCAAGCAACAATTACAAATAATCAAAAACTTTGATTAACGTGTTCAATATTAAAGAAATACGTTATGAAATAATTAATTATAAATAAATCAAATGTGGTATGAAATGAAAGTGTCACTGGGAAAAATGCCATCATAAAATAAAATAAAATCATTTGGAAAAGGGCACTTTGAAATAGAAATTCTTTAATTAAATAAATATGAACCCAAACTAAACTCTGTTCATATTAAAACAAGAATGATAAAATAACATTAAATAATAATAAGTTCAGTTTTATAACTTATTTGACTAACTAACTGACATAAAACATAAATAAAAGCAGCTGTTAAAATTATTATGACGAGACCTCCGCGGAGTCACATGACCCCAGAAGGCGGAAGTGTTTAACAGTGAAACATGCACCTACCTGGCTGTTAATTAACTGTCCGGGCTGACGTTGGTAATCTTACCACACGGGAAAGGGGAGCTGAAAGACAGACGGAGACAGAAGCACCATCTGGCCCGGCAGCATTAACCCAGCTAGGTACCGTAAAAACTCTTTATTTGTTGTTATTTATGTTGCTAACAAGACCCCGAGTTAGCCGTGTAGTGTCACGGTAAAGACAGGAAGCTAACAGCTAGCTAACAGTCGGTAACTGTTAGTGAACTCCCTCCTTTAATGTTAATAAATGACTCAACGTTTATGCTAGCTGTTCAGAAACACTAATTTAAATGTCGACGTTAAAAAGAGGTTCAAACTGACACATGTTTGTAATGTTTTTAGCAGCTTTATCTTTAATTCAGTGTGTTGTCGCGCAGCATTTCT
>NTHP01000204.1:124012-189196 GCA_003416845.1 Oplegnathus fasciatus | reverse complement strand
AAAAAAAAAAGAAGGTTCCATGTTTCTGTTCACACTTTAAATACTTGGGAGCTTCTTTAAGTGGCAGGCTGCTTCTTTCTTTCAGCCGTTCATGCATTAACCATGCATTCTTTTTTTATTTTAATTCTTCTGTTCAGCCTATAAGACATTCACCTCTCTGCTCTCTTCACTCTCGTCTAGCTGAGGATTGCCAGGCCGTTGCAGAGAGCTTCCTTGTTCCCATAGCTGTCGGAGTTGCCCTGCTTGTTCTCATGCTTATCGTTCTGCTGGCCTATTTCATCGGGAGAAAGAGAAACATGGCCACCGGCTACGAGTCTTTCTAGTTAAACTGGTCTCATTTCGATCTATATGCTATACACAGGATAGTCTGTGAATCGCTGCCTGTTTGCCTCGCTGCCTTTGACTAATTGTGACGAATTACCTACATGTGTTGTATTGATGTTTCCATGTAGTGTGTCCTGCTGCTGACTGCCCGACTGTATTCGTAAAGGAATAGTTCGACATTTTGGGGAATATGCTGTTTTGTTTTCTTGCCGAGAGTTAGATGAGAAGATTGATTCCACTTTCATGTCTGTAGGGTCAATATGAAGCTACAGCCAGCAGCCAGTTAGCTTAGCTTAGCACAAAGACTGGAAACAGAGGGAAACAGCTAGCCTGGCTCTGTCCAAAGGTAACAAAAATCTGCCTACCAGCACTTCTAAAGCTCAGTCAACAGGTAAATTGAGGACTATTTCTTGGCCGGGCGCAGTGACATGTTGGGGTCTCCGCTGGTTGCAGCCTCACAATGACTTGATACCACATTCAAAGATGGCGGCTCATTAATTCCTGTAAAAGTTACTCACTGGGTGCATATGCCAAAAATAAGTCTTTGCAGGCTTCTGGGATTTTGGGTCCATAGAGCGCGTTAAAGTCCTTTTCTGGCGTGACCGACTGACTTCCTGCTGGCTTTCCACACACGTGAGATAATTTTATTAAACAGCTGTTCTAGACGTTTCTAATGTCATTGGACTGGATGGATCAAAATCTGGTAACATGGAGGATAAAACGCTGCAGGAAAAGGTATTCACCGTTTTACAGCCACTTCTTTTCTAGTCATTTTGGGCCGTCATGTAATCCTGCAATACCGAGTGTGGACACCACGCCAAAATGGCCTCACAATCCAGTGCTTTTCATGGGGGCTTTGTGACAACACCAGGAAGTGACTGCTCCCGGCAAAGAAAAAGTCCAGCACATAACTCCATGTCAAACCACAGCGCGTCACTTTCACACTTTGGTTTTTGTCCAGATTAAACAAATGAGATAGAACGTGTTAATCAGAGAGTTTTACAGATGCTTTTTGGCAGATTTTGTTGTGAGGTTGTAACCAGCGGAGACCCCAACAAGTCACTGCGCCCGGCCAAGAAATTTTATGTGTTCACTGAGCTTTAGAGGTGCTGGTAGGCAGATTTTTGTTACCTTCTGACAGAGCCAGGCTAGCTGTTTCCCTCTGTTTCCAGTTTTTGTGCTAAGCTAAGCTAACCGGCTGCTGGCTGTAGCTTCATATTGAACTGACAGACACGAGAGTGGTATCGATCTTCTCTTCTGACTCTCATTTGACTCAGCAGTTTGCATATTTCCAAAGATGTGGGACTACTCCTTTAAAGAATTTCCTTTGTTCATTCTGCCTGAAATTACTGTTCATCTGAAATAATAAGTATTAACTTCACTTGAGTGATGTCCTTTATGTGCCTTTGGAGTATTTAATGACCCTTTCCTCTAATCCACACTACATTTATATTGTTGATTCCACTGTTTGTAGGTTCTGATCTCCTTTCCTGCTGCTCCGCCTCCTTCTCTAAGTCTTTGTGGACTGTAAATATCTCTCTCTGAGTCGAGTTTTCTGCTGACTAAATCACTAACCTGCTGTCTGTCTCCTCTGTCTGTCTCTCTGTCTGTCTGTCTGTCAGCTGAGGAATGCTTCCTGGACTCTGATTTGAGCTTTTTGGTGCCCATTGCAGTGGGCGTGGCGCTCAGCTTCCTAATCATCCTTGTGCTTATCTCTTACCTGATTGGCCGGAGGAAGAGTCGCACTGGCTACCAGTCCGTATAATCCCACCCAGCTGCTTCCGCCTCTCGCACCTTTTTCAACCCTCACAGCTCTTAAAAACACCTGTCGGCGCATCAAAAGCATCCCAGCTTTTTTCTCTCTCTCCCCTTAAAAATAACCTTTAACTTATTTCTCGCCCCCTCCCCCAATCGTTTCCTTTTGTTTTGCTTTGATGCCAATGACTGACTCAAGTACCAAAACATTTATGATCAATATTGCATCGTTTGATTGTAGATTGCATGTTTTGAAAATTCAATTTATGGCTGTGAGTAGCCGTCCACCTCCTCCTTAGAGAGCCCTCCCTCGCCCACCCCAGAGAGGCTTTTTCCCCTCTCGGTTTCTGTGCTGTACAATAGTATACGTGTAAATTACTCTCTTGTATAGAATGAATGACGTTGATTTTTGATGACGTGAATGTGCGAGCAAGCTAACAGATCTCCCAGACGCCACTGTTGTCACGTTTCTTTAACCATCACGTAACATAAATTAACAGCTAAAATGAAACTCCTGTTGCACATGTAGTCACTTAATTGTAGCTCGATGAAAGGGACACTAACTTATCACGACACTTTACCAGCATTGGGACCAGTTTTTTGTTTGTTTTTTGGGGAAATGTGTGATGTTTTTATGTTTCTGTCACTCATGTTAGGAAGATTTATTTTCTTTAACTGTACACTTACCTTAAAAGATTCACATTTGAGTATTTGGTGGATTAATTATAATGTTCCCTTTATAATACTGTTATTTCAAAAGTTAAACAAATGGATATTTGGGCGACTGGGTAGTGAGTCTCTGACCTGATTTAAATTTAAACTACCAGGATCAAACTTGGTTAAATTTACATTAACTTCTCTCTACAGTACCCTCCATGTGATAGTACAGGAACATCCACAGCATGAGCAGTTCCAAGTATGCTTAACATTTCTTCAGTCACTCCCATTTCATGTGTAAGTTCTGTACATTCGATCACTCCCCCCCTCCCCCGACAGTTTCGTGCCTTTCTGTTGTGCACCTCTGAGTTGCTTGCTTGAAGCTTGTCTCCATCTGATGAAGAATGTGATGTGATGAGCTTGTTCAACACAAGTGGGGAACAAAATTAAATAAAGTTTCGTTCTTGTTTTGTATCACTGTCGTTCTTTTTAACAGTTTGTTGTCGTGTTGTGCTTTCAGTGTGAAGTTGCAGAACAGGAGCGCGTGAGTCTGAATTCAAAGGTTAACGGTTGCTCAAACTGTCCATTTGACTTTGATCAACGACGTGCTTTTTATAACCTGTAATGGTACACAGACTCACTCCAGCTATTACTGGCATTCAGTGCAAGTTTACCCAGAGGTCACACTGTTACGATGTAGGCTTAACTTAGTGCTGAGACTAGTTTGGACATAAACAGTTTACCAGTGGTTTGTTGACATTGGCTTTACTTCCCAATGATTGCAACATCAACCAAATATTTTGTACATTTCTTCTGACCTTGTTAAAACCCAACATGTTGAATAGTTTGAAGTGGTAACCCTTCACTTTACCACAAACTGGGCCTGCACCTCTAATGAAAGTGACGAACTACAGACATGACCATAAAGCTGCGTTAATGGACCTGCTATTAACACAGTCCAACTCTTTGGTCCAGACTGAAATATCTCAACAGCTGATGGATGGATTTCCATTGACTTTGGTACCAATATTCATGGTGCCCAGGGCCACCCAGTTGTTCAGAAGTAATCTGATCAGATTTTGGTTATGGGATTGGATCAAATCTTGAAAATGGGTTGTTCAAAAGAAAAAAAATCTGAAATCAGATAAGATCACATAATCTAGTCTTGGTTTTGATCTGGATTAAACCTTCAGTATGTGTTGTTCAAAACTTTTTAGTAGTATTGGGATACCTTTCATCCCAAAAAATCAGGATTATCCTGATCCTAGCAGAAGGATTCAGGGTGGATTTCAGGAACAAAATGTAATAAAACTTTTAAATTGGTCAAGTAATACATTTGTATCATGTAGTATATGTACATTTATTTATATTTTGAACTTGATTTGTTTAACTGTTTACTGTGATACAGTAGACAAAGTAGTCATTAGGCCTATGAAGCCTTTCAGTACATAAAAAAAGAAAGGATTTTGTCCCCATAAAATAATCCCCCCAATAGCTGTCAATCCAACAAAAATAATTTAATTTCAACTTTAATTTATGACTTTATATTACAATATATTACAATGACACAGTCAAAAGTAGCCTACATTGTGAGATGTAGTCCCATTTAGAGCACTGTGTAATCCAGATTCGGTCATCTTGAAAAGTTTGTATCTGTAAACTGATCCAATCCGATGTTGCTTTGAAAAACTGGCACAAAAGTAAAATTGATTAGCTGATCCTGGATAGCAAAACATGGGATTTCCAATCCAGATCATTCTGATCCAGATTAAACTTTTACAAGTGGGCCCAGAGGATGAAACCCTGTTGACTTTGGTGATCCCCAGACTTTTCCTCTAGCGCTACCTTGAGGTTCACATTTGTGGTTTTGAGTGAAATATCTCAACTATTGGATGGATTGCCATGAAATGTGGTGCAGACATTCAAATCCCTGTAATAACTTAAATGGTCCCCTTACCTTACATTACCTTCCATCAGCATCAATACTATTTTATGTCCAAATATCTGCAGAACTAATTTTCATTCCCGCCATCCTCAGCTGTGGTTCCTGTTTACTGTTAATCAGCAAATGTTAGCAAGTGCAGCCTCACAGAACCACTAGCATGGCTGTAGACTCATAGCCTTAAGGATATATTTCATGTTTTATAAGTTATGTGGGATATGCAGAAACAAAATATATGTTCCCTTTGATGTGGACTATTAGTCCCGTGTGGAAGAAAACTTACAGTACATACCGGAACATTGTATTTATTATAAGAACTATAATAGGAATAAATACAACATTGATACCAAGTTTAGTAGCACAGTTCAGGCAGGATTAATACTATCACAAAATAGTTATACTTTTTTAAAAATGGTACAGACCTTTCACAAACTATTTCACAGTACAGTATGTCTCTTTATTGATCAGTCTTGTGTAGTATTTCATTTTCAAAAGCAAATGTTTTTACAAAAGAAGGCAAAAGAAGTGGCTTGTGATGCTTTATCATAAATGTATAATACTGCTCTATTCAACAAAAATATAGTAATAGTGTATTTGCAGTCATTTATTATGTCTTTTTTTTACTGTGTAAGTACAGTACAAGTCCTGCTTTCAGTGTTTGCATGATAGTTCTTTGAATTCTTATAATATACATGTTTGAAAAATATAATGCAAAACAAATTAGTACACTTTATCACACAACAATGTGCACACAAAACCATAATCTAACCTGATAAAACAATATACCTAATTGCCTATTAATGTTTTAAGTCATAATTGGATTTGCATAGCCAGAAACGCTAACTATTGGGCAGAGTGTAATTTAGTTTGATTAATCTCGCTAATCATTACAAAATATCAGGAATTGAATTGTAACTCACTCTACGCACTTGTCCTGTGCTCAGCACTGTGTGTTGTGGGTGCAGGTAGCACGCTCAAGGTACAAAGATACAACAGAAACACAAGAGTAAATATCTACTTCTTGAGGAATTTGTTTCACAGCAGAAGACATGGATATTTAAGTGAAAGATGAGGAGAGGGAAATTACATATTTCATGGAAAATAATGGTTCGACATAATTTTTTTCTTGTACATTTTCCTGCCTCACTGTCACGGGAGCATCCTGCTGGCAGCGATATCTTTGCCTTACGCTCCGACGTCCAAGGAGAAGGTCACACTGCCCAGGTAGCGGTCAGTGGGTGAATCATTAATGATGCCCTTTCCATTCAGTTTGCATTGTACTTGGATGTGAGTGTCGTACTGCACTCCTGCAAAACGCACAGCCACCACCGGTGAAGAGTAGTTTACCTGAGGTCAAGACATGACAGGTGTTATTTCAGACTTTAATCAAAATTGTCTGTATGCCACAGCACATTATTATAAAGATGAAACTCTCACTCACATGTCTGAGCTTCCCATAGTATGGATAGTACTTCAGGTCAAAAATGCTTTTAGGAAAAAATTGGATTTCTCCCAAAGCTTCTGGAGGTCCTTTCTGAAAGAGGAAGAAGTTGTGTTTTCCTGACTTACACAATTATGACATTTTCAGACATGTTGCTTATCGCTGAGATAAAATTACAGGCCAGAGTGTTGATGGTTACTGTACCTTAACTCCACAAGTCACATTTATTGGTTTGCCCTGGCCAGGCAAGTAACCAAGAATCTATTGAAAAGTAAGAATAGTAAGAAAAAAGTGTCATAATGCAAACACAAAAAGGTAAAAAGTACTTTTCAACTCTATTTTGGCTCTATATTTTTGTTTGTCATGTCTTCAAACTAAACTCTAATGGCTGTTTGCCTGGCAGAGACCAATCTCTCATTTTCCTTATATGCTATTTTTTTGTCCTGCACAGGTCGTATGTTCATCTTCTTTGCTTCAAACTGAACTCCAGCAGGATATCTTTAGATACAAATAATAAAAATTACATGCAAAAGTTTACAATATAAGAATATAAAGAAATGCCCAAACTTTCCACTAATTCTGCATAAGTTACCATTCAACCAAGACAAAAAGTAGTGCACTTAATGTCTCCTCATCCTCTCCCTGAAATGGCCACAAGGTGTCACTCACTGAGAAACTGAGCTTCAACAGTCCAGTAACACACCGTGTCCCTGCTGTTTTATGTTCCCTCTTTTGTTGTTTGTGCTGATACACATAATGTTTCACAGGTTTTGGTGACTGACACTCATCTTACCCGGTTCATTCGTAGGAGGACGCATGGCTTTCCCAGGGAATAGCCATAGTGGGGGTCCTGCAGCCCCGAACAGTCCCCCAACCAGGACCTCTTAAACTGACACGCTTTCCGCTCTGCGCTTTCTTCCAGGTCGTCCTGCATGAAGTATCTGTCCTGTACGCAGCGAATGTTCTTCCTGTCCTGAGCGCCATCGTTATACGCTGAAAATGGAGAGCGGGGGGAGAAAGAGGCAGAGAGGGAGAGAGGCAGGGAGAACGAGAGAGGAGGAGGGCATAAATAAAGCCTCGCTACAGCAATGCCCTGCCAGACTCAGGCCTCTGATTAAGGAAGCTTGACAAAAGCGGGGCGTGAAAAAAAAATGCAATGAATGGCTGCACTCTGCCCACAAAGAGGCTTCCCTTCCCAGCATGCCCTGCAAGAACCAAATGGAAAAAAGGGGGACAAAGGTAGTGAAGATGAGGATTAACTCATCGCAGGCTCGCTTCATTTTAAACAAACCCAACAACCTCATCAGACCCCCACACAGCTTTAACAGTATCCCCCCACAATCACCACTGACTCACATCTTAGATACTCATCCATAGACCTTGCGTACTTCTTCCAGGATTTGCGATCAGAGGCGTTAAAGGCGATCTCGTGGCCTTCTAGGTGTGGGGCCATCGTCATACCTGCCAGTGGAGACCCAGAGACAGTCAACTGTGCTGAGACTCAAGTAGAAGCAACGGACAGAAGGACAGTGGAGGGTGCAGTGGAGTGGTTTGAGTTTGGGGTTTTATTTACCTGGTGGCATCACTCTATCATTGAAGGTTGGATGGAAGGGACTAATAGACCACATGAGGCAAAACAAACAGCCGCCAAACATGGCCGCGAGAAACACATAAAGTGCAGCGTAGAAGAGGAGGATGAGGCCTGAAAGAGGAGTGAGAAAAGGGTTAAAGTTATTACTTATTCTGGTGTGTGTCTTACATAACAACACATCTCTCCAGTAATCTCTGACACAATGAACCATAAAGAATTTCCACTTTTGCTTAGACTGTGTGGTCTGTCTGGACTCCAGCTACTGTCCTTGATCAGGACGGTCACTAATTTGTTTACTCATACAAAAGCACTGTCCTCCCTTCATGTCTGGACTGGTAAATAACTCCAGTAGTTTTGGTATAAAATCCACTGTACTGAGCTAATGTGAGAACCCCATAACAAAGGAACCCAGAGAACTATCATTGTTCTGCAATTTTCAATTAACAGTCCATTAGCAACTAATCAAGCCAAACGTGCCCTAAATTAAATGGCTTTTGCTGTGCGGGCAATTTCACAGGGGACTAGCTGCAGCCAGCCTTGCGTCCCCGGAGCCACAAAGGCCTTTCTGTTTGAGCCCAGTGAGAATTCTCCCAGCTGTCCTTTCACTCAGGAACACAGTGAACCTCCGGTTGCCATCGTAGTGAAGGTCTTTTTGCAGCCATAGAGGCCCGGCCAGCTCCAAGGAGCCCCAATCACCCCACTCTGGTATTGTGTCCTCTCTTACACACTCGTCTCACAGGACACACAGCACAGACTTCAACTCAGGGCTTTTCTTCGTCAGACACATGGGCCCCACTCCTGCATAAGTGTGCACACACTGGTTATGTAGCTGAAACGAGCTCTTAGCCCTGCCTGGGATCCTACATTTCAGCTTATGCAAGTAACACACACTTTCCCTGGATATTCTCCCTACACTCAGTTGGATCATGTTTGCCATTGTGTACAGTGGTGCTAAGGGAGGGGGCTCAACAAGCGTCACACAGCAACTACCCTGGAATACCAAGAGGCTGCTCCATCATCATTGACTCAACAAACTCCACCAGTCTGTCACTTCTGCCAAACAAAGCTGGATTTGCCAGTGAGCTCTATGGATTAAGAAAAAAAAAGGCAAGAGCATCTCTACGTGTTTTACTGCAGTGAAGGGGCCATAAGCATGTTAAGTTCAGCGATGAGGTCGCCAAGGCTTTGGGAAAGAGGCTGTGGAGAGCATGGTAAGATGTAGAGGAATGTGATTCCTGGCCAATGCGAGGCCCGGAACAGTGCGCTCCCGCTGGGGACACGTCCCCAGGCAGTCTGTTTTTGTCGGGACACTCTGAATTGTCCATGCACCTATGTAAACATTGAGCATAAGGACACACACACACTCTTAGCACAGTGAGCAGAGTCACTGGACTGCAGAGACATTTCTCACCCTCTAAACTATCCCCAAGTACATCTTTTAAAGACATTCAAACACCATGTCTGCCCTTTGTACAAGAGGATTCAACTGTAACACACTCAACATTTGATCTAATTATTGGACACATGCAGTAAAACATAAAGTACTTTAGCATTAATCCACACGTCCCTCCCCACACTTTAACAACACAGAACCTGTCTTTCCCCGTCAACTCACTCCAGCTCTTTCCAGAGCGACCCATGAATTCGTTGGTCTCTGCATTCCACAGGTACGTCTTCAAGTCGTCTATTTTCTGGTGGAGCGTCCTCTTGGGTAACGGCCTGCGCTTCCACCTCTCAAAGTTCAGGTCTTCCTGCTCTAGAGGCTGGTGCTCGGCCAGCTCCTCCTGTTCTTCCTCCAGCTCTTGGCCATGTTTGAGTATCACTTTGTGAGGCTGGTGGAAAGAAGAAGAAGAGAAAAAGCCCTCACCACACATATTCTCAACTGCTGGGTTCTGCAGTCGACCTATTTTCTTTTCAAATCACTGCAGGGAAAAAATGGCATGCCTTCTGCTCCGAGTATGACCGACGATATAACCTGCCAGAGAGTGCTCTGCATATTAATGAACATCGCACTGATGGTCCTGTCCCCTGTTTCTGCAAATTATAAACCCGCTGGTGACCTTTCTGGCACTCGTTGGGAGAGCTGACCTCCTCTGAGTGGACCCTCCTGCTTGGAGCAGCAGCTGCAGACAGCTGAGCTGGAGGGTCACTCTGACAGCCAGATGTTACTCACTGACTCACAGCATCCGCGGGCCAGGACACACAGATCCCAGAGGAACCACAGGACGCAACAAGTCACTTCATTTTGTGAGAGTTTTGGCCTTTAAAAGAATCTGCTGTTAAATGTTTAAAATGCTGTTATGAGCTTTGTGCCAATTAAACTGTTCATTATTGAGTTAATGATAACTTGTGCTAGTGGGGGAAAAATGCTTTAATTGCTGCTTCTGCTTCTCAGTTTAAAAAAAGTGATTAGAAAGTTATATGTCTTATTTAATTTCAGCACTTACAAGACTTGGTGGATGATTTTTAAGGAGCGTCTCGTCAGCTCCTCCCTCTGTGGAACTGGGCTCCATATTCTTCACATGAAAGAAAAGGTACTTGTTAAACCAATCACATCTACAGTGGCGTTGAGTTAAAGCGACTTTACATTCACATAATCAAATTCAACTACAAATTTCAAAACTTCTCACGACGGCACCAAACCATCTGAGCAGCTC
Source organism: Oplegnathus fasciatus (assembly GCA_003416845.1). Classification (NCBI taxonomy): domain Eukaryota; kingdom Metazoa; phylum Chordata; class Actinopteri; order Centrarchiformes; family Oplegnathidae; genus Oplegnathus; species Oplegnathus fasciatus. Next base: position 178,829 of record NTHP01000204.1, on the reverse strand, counting down.
AATCCAGCGTCAGACACAAGAAATGATTCTTCTAGTTGCAACAAATTAAATATGAATGAAAGTTCTGACATACCTGAAGTTTTCTTTTCAGTAAAAAACGCGGGTTAATGAGTCGAAAACCCTCTTGACCCCCAGAGCAAAAAAAAAAAATAACGTTTGTCAAAAAGTGTTTGGGGATTTCATTAGAAAGTTTTAGGCATGCAAAGGGGACCGGGTGTGGAGAACCTCCTTCAACTAGGCGCGCATCATAGTGAATGAACGCTGGACAGAGAAAAACTGGGGGTGGGATACAAAGTGCTTTTTTTTGGTCCAAGAGACGTTTTGGCAGCGGCCTGGACCACAGCACTGCATTCTGTACACGCACACCATCAACCATTGTCTGCTAAGCTGGGCTGAAGCCTGAATACAATATTTATAGCTTATCCCGACACAAGACACTGTTGTCAATCACTGCCTGGCTGCGTACTGTACGTGCGCAAAGACACTCGAGCCTTTTTTTTTTTTTAAACGTCTTTTTATTATTATTGACCAGGCGTACATGAAACAAAAGCATCACACATGAAATATCCGCCTTTAGGTGTTGCCCCTGCACATGCATGCATACTAATCCAGTTGCCGGCGCCTCCACAGACTCCTGCAGCAACTGCTCACCAGAAGCTTTTCCTCTGGTGGAGTTCAAGTAGTCCTCATCCCTGACCCCATCTGCACTCCGGTCACGTAACGCTTCGTTACCCCATGTAAAAGTAGGAGAGGGGGCACTTTTCAGAGTGTTTTTCCCCCTTCTTTTACATGAAAAGAGAAATTGCGTCATGGAAAAAATCTGTTCTTTGAGATTCGCGCGGCAAAAAAAAAAACGTGCACGTGTTCGTGTGTGTTTACGTGTATTTCACAGTGAATGCCAATGGTTTTTCTCACCACATAAGGATATTTGCAGAGAAGCAAAAAAAAATAAAAATCACCAGAACATTTTGCAGGGAAAGCATTCATGTCATGCACGTGCTCATGCAGAGTGCGCATGCCATTTAAAAGTGTCCTGGTTGCTACATATTCAATGAATTGCCCCTACAAGTGGTTATAAGTGCATTTGTGCAGGGCAAGCTCCATGGCTGGGTTAATCTGCTAGGGGCCTCCAGGGCACAAATGAGCTGCTGGGCTCCTGTTAACCCCACCTTCATCCCACTCTCTGTGCATGAGCAATTCTTTCTATGCATGGCCACTGATTTGATTTGTGTAATCTGATTAAACTCATTAATTTAGGAATAACAACATGCAAGCACTAAACTATGACAAGGATTTTGACACAGGGAGACCTCAAGATCAGGTAATAAAGCTGGACTCTTGTCAGTGCATGTTGTGCCTTACTTGGAGCAATGTGGGAAGTTCCAGTTGCTCAAGAGGACTGTAGATGTACAGTATGTCAGCTTCCTACATACACAGAGCCTGGGATCAGATCAGCAGCCCTTCAGTTAACTGTCAGCCTCATAACCAACTTTACATTAGCAAATTTCACATGAGTTAATCACTGAACTCTTGAAATTACAGACCTCCATAATGTCAGTTTTTGAGGGAAATGTTCATATGAATGGGATGTTTGATCAAGCAGCATGCCATCGTATTAGGATGTAGCCCTAAAAATAAAGTTGTTGTTTTTTTCAATCAGGCAACTGCGTGCACCGCAACAGCAGAATGAGAACAACAAAATATGCATCAGGATTTTGGAATTTGAATTATCAGGCCAAAGTTGCCTTGTGTATCTTTGTGCCGAGCTGTAGTAAGGATTTTTAGAAATACTGAGATGTTTCCAAGTCTTTCACTGTAACTGCAACCCCCGTCAGAAAATCGGCAAAATATGTGAATTATTTTTTTACATTTTATTTTTTCAGCCAACTAAATTCTGTATTTTTTAATGAATTTAAGAAATATAATAAATAAAATATAATAAATAACATTTTCTGTAAAGTTAATTTCCCTGCAGTATATGGAGGTCCAAATAAGGTGTTACAAAAACTTTTTAACAGGGCCAGGAGTAATGTTCCAGATGGGAACATTATTTATTTTAAATAAGATTATTATAAATCTTATTCATTTATTTAGTTACTTACTATTTTATTGTTGGTAAATAAAAAAAGCAAATTCCCAGAAAAACAAAAAACAAAGAGGAAACTACAGGCCTGTCGATGTGGCAGATAAAATGACAAGCAAGCAAGAAAGAAATGTACAATGTAAAAAGATAATTTAGGGGACATGTTTATGTCTAAATAATTAGGTATTGTTTAATTATTTTACTTCTTTGAATTTTGTGGTTGCTGTGCATTTTCAGTCTCATATCTGACTTGAATTTTCTCCTTTTAATGCTCCTACTGCAAATTGAGTGGCACTGTCAACCTTCATAGCTTATCTAAAGTAAAATATAAGCTACCAAACAAAACGTATGAGGTCCTTCTTATGTCGGACTAGAGGGAATAGCGTACAAAACCTTACGAGAAGAGCATGAAGGCAGCATTGTGTCACTTTGTTGGATAATTCATGTGCTGCTCCCTGAATGTCCGACAGCTCTTGAACGTAACGTTGTGTTTCTGACAGAAGGTGGCGCTGAATGCTCGGCCCGACCATGGCCCTGACTCCTCCAACTTTCCACACCATGTAGCACCCACACACCTGTATCAGAAACACGAACAGCAGTGTGAAAGACATTAAACATACTAAACGGATTTATTTGGCTCCATGTGGTGTAAAGCAGGCAGTCACTCGCAACTTTTTACCCCTCCTTTCAGTCATAAACCCTCAGGTGGTGACCATGTTTGCTAGTGACCCGTCACAGATTACCGTTACTTTACTGTCGTATAGTGACGTTTATTTATTTATTAATGTTATTACTTGTGTTTGCTATAAATTCAAAACTGTACAGTTGTTTTTAATCTCAAACCCATTTTTGGATTTGTTTAGTTACCCCAGAAGAAGCTCATCTTGAACGTTAAACGTTAGTTAGTACACTAGTTATCTTAAAAATGGCGGAAGATTTGTCTCGGTGAATGTATACATGTATTTTGAATTTTATCGACAGAGACAAGATTAAATAAGGGTAAAAGTGACCTAATGATCGGTTTGTAACGGAGAGTAACAAACATGGCGGTGTAACGGTCACGTACTTCGGGTGAAACTGATAATATGACCCACTGATAGGTTTGTAACGGAAAGTAACGAACATGGCGGTGTAACGGTTACGTACCTCGGGGGAAACTGATAACTTCACGTTACGTATACTTTGGGGCAAACTAATATAATATGATAATACGATAATATGACTTGTACTGTAACGGAAAGTAACGAACATTGAGGTGTAACGGTCACGTACTTCGGGGGAAACTATGAACTACTGACAGGTTTGTAACGGAACTTAACGGTCACGTACTTCGGGGTAAACTGATAATATGACGTGTACTGTAACGAAAAGTAACGAACATGGCGGTGTAACGGTCACATACTTCGAGGGAAACTGATATCATGTTATGCTAAGTATAAGTATCGTTACACTGCTTTACAACAAGTACTAGTAACGACCGTAAGAGGAGTACTTTGTGTTTTGAGTACGTGTGTGACATGCGCACACACAACCAGCAGCAGCAGCGACCCACCGTCCGACACCGACACGCCGTGAGGACGGAGACCGACAGACGGATCACCAGCCGCGGGGATGTAAATGAGACGGACTCGGGCTCGAGCGGGGACGACGGAGGGCTGTTGTCAGAGAATGCCACAGCAAGCGAGCACAGCGGCTGCGTTAGCTCACGATTGTACACAGTTAGCTCTTAAATATAAAGCGAATAAGATTGAGTCGTGATTGTTGTTTGTTTTTTTTAACAAGAGGATCGTCCGGCGGACTGCGTTAAACATCCTCCAGCCAGCATGCCCCCTGCTCAGAGCCTCCAATCCAGCGGACTGACTCTCTCTGAGACAAGCATGGGTAGGTGTGTGCAAGGTCAACGGCGTGTCTGCAGCAGGTTTCATCAATTAAATAATACACTCGTTTCAACAGAATGCGGTGATTTTATTGAAAGACGAAATTATTTTAATGTTTCGTGCACGCCAGGTAAATATTTAGACCATTTACAGTTATTATTTTTGTCGGTTAAATATAGCAACGGCCCTTTTTTGTGCTCACAAAGACAGACAAAAACACTCGTTGCATCACCACCGTTTTTTTTTTATCTGGTACAGGCCGCAGCGCGTCACTGCAGGTGCGGCGACGTTGAGTAACCAGAGCAGCCTGGATGTTTGGCACTGATGGGTAACTGCCTGACACAGATTTTGGCAGGATGCTCGGCTGCTACCAGGAAAATTAAAGGAATGAAACGGTCCATTCGTGTGAGGAGAAGTCAGCATATATTTTGTACATTTTAGTGCAGCCTAAAACAGCTAATTCTCAGTTGATTATTGATTGATGCACTCAGTCTGCACAGTTTTGCTGTTGTGGCACAAATAGCATCCATGTAGGTTTACTTTAGACTTCTTATTCCTTGTAAGGCAATGTTTGAGGAAGAAGAGTGGTCACTTATTAGAGCACTTATTAGAGGTGGTGTAATCATATGGAAATAGTTATGCCACACAGACCATGTGTAACTTCAAAGATCTTGTAATATTGTTTAATTCATGTTAAATATAAGTATTCTTACTTCACATGAGAAGTATTTAGGTGAAATACCAGTGCCTATACTTAAATGTACACCTCCTGTGTCAGGTAGAAGTCCCACAGTCATAACATTTTCAAAGGAAAGCACATAATAAACAAATCTTGCCATGCATGATTATTAGTTACAAATCCCTTTCCCCTCAAAAAGCCTGCAGAGTAGAGCCAGAGGACATTGATTAAATCAAATGTGTCAACAGTGACAATCAGATAACATACAAAGTGGCTAAATTGTTGGCCTTTCATATGATGTTTGACGTAAGATAGCATTGGATGATGATAATGTTGATGAGATTAAGACTGAAAGGGTGTGATATGATGTAAAAAAAAAAAGCCACATGCGTTGTTTCTGTTAACTGTAATTTAGCATTTGAGACCAGGAAAAGAAAACAATCTACAACACAGTTAAAATTAATACAATCCCAGAGGAAATGTCATCTCATCACAGTATAATTATGACTGCAATATCACTCCCAGCTCTGCAAAATTGTACATATATTTGTAGATCATTAACCTCAGAGGCTGCGTCCTTCATTTTGCAGCAGCACGGTGACAGAATTTGACTGAAACGATACGCTTTCCCTGCTCAGTATGATGACGAGCTACTTCTTATTGATCTCCAGGTTGGAGCATCAGCATTCAGTAACAGTGACGTCTGCCTATGGCCTGCCAACTCCACAAATTGATAAAACAGAACTCGGAGGTGACTTGTGTGATCTGTTATTCTCTGACGAGCTCTCTGAGCGCCGCAGAACACACTGAACAGGAAGAGGGAAAATAGATGGAGTGGATTCCAACCAGAAGCAGGTGGACTTTCCTCTGTCATAGTTTGCTGAAACAAATGCATCAGAGAAAACAGTTCGACTTCACCAAAAGGCCCTGAATATTGTTAGAGATGATTCTCACCCAGCAGCTCGACCTCTTTGAAGAGACGTTTTAAATCTGAGCGGTTTAAAAGACGTACATTGCTCGAGGCTACTCGACTCTTGAAAGGTAAACTTTTGGCACGTTAAGGTACATTTTGTCTTTAGTTTATGGTTGTCTTTGTCATTATTTATGCATATTTTAGGTACTTAAAGGTATTTAATTTTTAGCTTGAAATACGTTGTGTATTTTAATACGTTCTTACGTAAATGATGCTTTTATTATTATTAGTACGTTGTGTTGAATGTTCTGTCTGTCCTGTTGCACTCTGAGCTGACCAAGGCAAGTTCAATGTTTGTTGTAATGGCAATAAAGTTAACTCCTTTAATTTCAGTAGAGGATGAAAACTTTACAGTATACAGTTACCTGGTCAACTCATACTGGAGATAACACACAGGATGCATACATGAGTCATACAGTATATACAGCCTGTAAAAGTATTCACCCCCCTGTGGACCTTTCAAAAAAACATTTTTATGCCTTTATTAGACAGTATACAGAGAGCTGACTGCAATGAGGGGAGAGAAGGAGAATAAAGGGGATGACATGCAACAAAGGACAGCAAGACTTGAAGCTATATGTCGATTATATGATAACATCTCAAAGCCCCAGGCCACCAGGACGGCCCTTAATGAAACTTTTTGACACAGATCGAATAGTAAAAGCCTCTTAAATGTAAATGTACTGACAGTTTGTTACTGGTGAGTATAATTCTTATACGTGCTTTGAGGTTAAAAACAAAGATTTTCATTGGAAATGACTGCAAACTGTAGAATCAAACAGACCTTTGGAGTATGTCAGGAAGTTTTCCCACTTAACCAAACTCAATATTTTGTTTCATTTTGTTTACTGTTGGTGTACAAGCCAGGATTTGTCCAACAAAAGAAGTTATTTGTCATTTTTAGAGCTAACTAGTAATGGAGCTTCTCAGAATACTGCTTTGCATTTTGAATTGAGCTTCATTACTTTACCTGTAAGTGTGAATGTCTGCGAGACTCTGATAACAATGAATTGACAATGTTAAATAATAAATTAAAGATTGTGTCTCATTTAAGTCAAACTCCACCATTTTGGTGATAGAAGATGAGCCTCTTTATGACTCTAAGTGCTTCACAGGATGCCTTTTTTAAGTTGATTTCTTTGCATATTTCCCTCTGAAGATACACATAAAGTAATAGGAGCCCTTTTTCAGCATCTTTAAAGCAGGGTGTGACAGAGCGGGAGAAACTCCAGTTCAGTCATGAGTCTCTTTAACTACTTCCCATTACATCAGTGCTTGTGGTGGATTCTAGTTGCAGCCTCCTCGTCTAATTTCACATCACTTTACAGATGACGCTGGCAGTAATGTTCCCCCTTTTGTTGTCTTGTAGGTTCCTTTAAGAGGAGGAAGAGGAAATCCATAATAGTGACGGTGATGCTGCTCATCGTGTCTGTGCTCATCCTCATCTTCGGCCTGGCAGCGACAACCAGGACGCAGAACATCACAGTGGGTGGCTACTACCCAGGAGTCATTGTGAGTGCACATTCACACCTGCGTGCAACAGTCAGAGCTCGCTGTCAGAGTTCATAAGAAGCGAGGTGAGAGCGTTTCCAGCTAGCTCCCCTGAACCTCCTAACGAACATAATTGCTGAAGGTCTCTGAGGGGTGAAATTTTCCCCACATTCATTATTCAGCATCACTGTCATTAGAGGCTGAGTGAGGTAAAGTGTCTCAGCCCATAAATGTGTTTTCTTCGCATTACTTGGCTTTCAGCCTTCTGCCTTACGTAAGGAGCAACCAGGAAAGCAGACACTGCACGTCAGTCACATCTCTAAAGAAGCTTCCTCTAACTTCAACCTCAAATTCATCAGATTCACAGTTTAAATCATTCACATATAATTGGATTTACAAAGAAATAAATGATTACAAAGTGCAACAAGATTGAGAGCTTTACCGTAAAAGAATGTACAATTTATTTGGCTTATCTGTAAAAGTGAACAGTTGATATCATTGTAAACATGCTGAAATGCTTCTCCAGAGCATTACAGAAACGCTTAACACTTGATTTATCCCGCTGCGCTATGAAATCAAAGCTTTATAGTCAAATTAGATAAATGCACTAACAGCTACTTTCTCTCTTTTCAGCTGGGCTTTGGCTCTTTTCTGGGAATTATCGGCGCTCATTTGATAGAGAACAAGAGGCAGATGGTAAGAGGATTTATATTACCTCAGTGCATTGAGATCACTTTCAGTGCTTGGTGTCTCCTCGTCTCTACTGTCATTAAACTGCGTACCAGTACCAATTACCCTTGTGACTGCCTGCAGCTTGATTATGTCGTTAATGTGACAACAGACACAACGGACCCCGCCTAGACTGCAAGTCTCTCCTACCCTGAGGAGGTTTGTGTATCTGGGCTTCAAGGGAGATGCAGCTAGAAATAGAAATCGGGTGTAAGTGGAGGAGGACAGATGTCCACACTGGAATGTGGGGAAGGAAACAGCAGATGAGAGGAGGAGCAGGTGGGAGGTGCTGGGTGCAGGGACTGTCAGGGCTGAAAATGAAGAATGAGTTTGTCCCATGACACCTTTTCCCAGAATGCAGCAGAGTTTGGATGCCTGGAGTCCCAACGAGTGTCTGTGTGTGGACCACGGCCAACTGAGCCGTGACACGTTACACCACGCTGCCTCTGATTTGTTGTTTGCCATAAAATGTTATTACAGAGAAAATGTGCTGATATTATTTATGGTTTGGGGCATTAGAGGCACACTATTGGTTGGATAAAACATTAATCAAGCATTAATGCGTATTTTCTGACATTTTAATTGATTAATTGGAAGAATAATCAGCAGATGAATCAGTAATTAAAAGAACTGTAAGGTAAGAAGAAGAATTTTTTCTATTTTCATACTTGTAAGTGGCTGAAAATTAGTGAATAGTAATTGACCGGAAACATTACTGCGATTCAACTAACAATCCTATCAGCAGAAATCAGTAGCAAACTGCAAGGAGAGCTTCCATTACAGTTTAAAATTGATCAGTAAGGTGTGAGGTAAATAAAGTCAGAGCGTACATTGATAAAGAAACATTGCTGATACAGGTAGGTGCTGTTTTTATCATTCTACTCCTTCGTCTTTATTGCTGAACTCATCACAAAACCTGGATTTTTTATGCCACATATGCCCGTGGAGGTCATAAATTGTCTTCTAAAAACATGTTTGAACGTCTTGACGTTTAAAGCCCCTGAAAACACTCAAATCTGAACTATTTCTCTATAACATCAGATATTCATGACTAAATGTGTAACAATCAAAGTTAAAGTTTGGAAAGCATCTCAAGGTCTTATTTATGAACAGTTCAACACTCAAAAACTCCTTCACCAGCTTCATCAGGACCGTGTGGGTGTGGTTGGATCACATTTGATTGACAGTGGCCTCGCAGCAGAAGCAAACAACCCCACAACTGTCATCAGACTTTGATTCTAAATCCTGATTGGAGAACACAAATACAGAAATCTTTCCATTAAAATAACTCAAAGTGATCTTAGTTTGGCAGAAAATAGTGTGTTGATGGAGGACAGCATTGCTTAGAGTAAGAAACTGAAACAGAAAATAAGTTTTCAATCATATGCCTCTGGTTATATTCTTGTTAGCATCGCAGAAATCTTGGCGCAGGCATAAATCCCCGTTACCTCTAGCTGTTGAATCTGTTGCGTCACTTGCACTGCCTCCTTCCTGCGAGCTGGGGTGGCTGCAGACTGGGTGGGGTGATGTGTAATTGAATACATGCTGCCTTTCATTGAGGAGTGAAAGGAGGAGAGTTAGGCGAATGGAGGGGGGGGAAGAGTTGCAGTGCCTATAAAGAGCTGGGCGCTGTGCCAGCCACGAACACCACTGGAGCTAGGTGACAAACACAGCGCTCTGTCACTGTTGTCCTTTACCCGGCCCACAACCCCCCTCCCTCCTCCCTCCATCTTCATCCCATTCAGGAGTATTCATCCTCAGAGAGAAGCACATGTGCAGGATAATAGTGTTGAAGATGTAACCCAATACAGCAGTGGTCAGAGGAAGCATTTAAAAAATCAAAACAGTGCATGTTTAAGTTGAGTTTACAGTCTTCTGTTAAAAGCGTGATGAAGAGTGATGAAGCTGATGCTTTCCTTCACAGTTAGTGGCGTCTATTGTCTTCATCAGCTTCGGAGTGGTGGCTGCCTTCTGCTGTGCTATTGTCGATGGAGTTTTCGCTGCGAGGCACATTGTAAGTAACACTGAAGCTTCTATTTATTCAACTAATCTAATAAATTATGAATATGGATAACACGACTTGTAACGAGCTTATTAATCAATGCCATCCCCATTAAAGCTTAATATACCCTGCATTAGACATATAGTAAAACGTATGCCCTTCTGCAAGGGCATTGCTCACATATGGCAGGCTGCTGCAGCTGCTGTACCCTCCTCAGCAAGATAAAAATATTTTGTGGTAGAGGGAGATTGTTCTCCATTACGCAAAATACTTAAAACAATAAATAACCACTAATGCACTCTCAAAACAATTATGCTAAAATAAGTTATGGCTGGGTGAAAAAGGAGATCAGCACCATTAGCAGGTTTTCATTTGCCAGTGGTGTCAGTGAAATGGAAAATGTATTTTTTGTGCACTAAAGTACAAAGAGGCACACTGTTGAACGAGAGAGGAAAAAGCAATATGATGCAGCGACAGGCTGATGAAGTGATGCTGTCATTTTTCTGACTATTTGTTACATTAATCTTTTTTTTTTTCAGAATTTTACTTCTCAAACTAAATCACATTTTTGGTGCCAGAGGACAAAATCCTTTCCTGCTTTGCCTCGACTATACATCAAGTGTAGGGCTGCACAATTAAGTGCATGACAACCACAATCATTTCATTATATAGTTGATCAAACGTCATTATGTGCGATATTGATCACTTGCATCTAAAATGCTTGCATCCAGTCAAATGCGTCCTATTCACAGGTAAAGCTTCTGACCATTCACAGGTGTTTGTTTGTAGCACCCAGTGATAAACGGGGCTGCACAGGCAACAGTTTTATCTATAGGGAGTGTGTAAAAAAGAAGGTAATTTTCTCCAAATATTAATGAATATTCTTGATCTCAGTATTGAGCAAAATAATCATTGTAAGAACCAAAGTATATTATATAATAGTACGGTTAAGTTTTGCGAATATTGTGATGATTATGTTTTATTATTAAATGTTGATTATTGTTTTATATTTTGAAACTTAAGGCATTTTTAGAACAAATCTTGTCTTGGTTACTACACGTACAGTTGGTTGGATAACTCGTGTTTCTACAAAGTAGTCGGTAGTTAAGGAGACGTTGAGCTCAGTTAACGTGTACAACGTGTAGCATATAAGAACAAGGAATTATAGACATGTATTTCCAAACTTTATTTTTTTGAAAGAAGAGGAGGTTTAAGAGCTTGAATGTCAAAATGTGAATAAAAAGTCAAACTCAAGTGACCTGATCTCTGGGGGGTTATTCACAATAGAAACCTCCAGAAACCTGAGCTGTTACACTACTGGGCACTGAGTTTGCCCTGTCAGGTACATTACATTACATTTATTTATCTGACGCTTTTATCCAGAGCGACTTACAATAAGTGCATTCAACCATGTGGATACAAGCCAAATGTAGCAAACTTCAAATAAAGCAAGTACAACAACAACTTCATAGTGCGTCAAGTGCTATAATAGAAAGAAAGAAATGTTGATTCATTTTTTTTTTTCATGGGCCAAGGTGCAGTCTCAACAGATGAGTCTTCAGTCAGCGACGGAAGGTGTGAAGAGTAGTTGGTAGTAATTTGATTGAACATTTAGGAATATCCATGTAAGCATCATATCAAGTGAAAGAATTAAGGTATTAAAATGCACAAACTGCCTTAAAGTCCTTATCATGTATGTTGTGTTTTAGTGGGTTAGTGTACAGTTTGTAATTAATCAAATTACCACACAGCCTTGATTTTTCGGGGCCCCAGTGGTCTGGGAATAGGGGAGCGGGGTGGGGGGGGGCAGTCTACCGCTTTTCCCAGTTAGTTATCCAGCCCTTCTTACTGACTCTCTAAGGGGTTTTGATTGATGATGTTTGATTTCACCTCGATAATCATGATTAACACTGCAGTCATTAATCAAGCAGCACTAATCCAGTATGAGTCTCTTTTTTCGTGTGTGTTTGTCAGTGGACCAGCGATGAATTGCGCAGTGAAATATATGAAACATGTTGTTTATTGCACTGCAGGACCTCAGGCCTCTGTATGCTGGCCGCTGTGAGTATCACTCCAGTGAGACTGCATCTGAACGCGATGTAAGAAACACATATTTCACTTTCTGTTCACAGAAATATCAATTCATCCTCAATGCATGTGAGATTGTACAGGGACATACTGTAGTCAAGAGCCAGAAGTCGACCCAAAGTGAAGGGATGATAAAATAATTTTTGACCTCCAGGTGCCCTGTCAGCCATCATCGCGCTCCTCCTGCAACCTGCGTGTGAAGAGCAACACCTGTTACTGCTGCGACCTCTACAACTGCGGGAAGTGAGTAGCTACGCTGAGCGCCTGACAGGCGTCTGAATCAGTGGCTACCTGCTTTGCCGTGTTGCTTTGATTGTTTGGGATTTTTGATGTGTACCGTTGTGCCATTTTTGTGGGAGACTTTTTTTGCACTGCAACTGCGTTGATTGTATTAGAACAAGAATGTTTCTTTTCTTTTAACCTTTGTTTCAGAGAACATCCTCTTATGGGACTTCAGAATAAAGATGTTTTGAAAAAGTTTAGGAAATCATCCATGATTTGGAAGTAGGTCCCTTTTTTTCTAGACCATATTGGCCATTAATGACCAACTCATGATTTTTGTTCTTTTGTTAATTGTTGATTGAACATAAGTAATGATTTAACCCACCTTAGAAATGTGTTTTTAGGGTGTCATTTCCTCTGCATGTCCTTTTTCTGTCTGACCAAACACCCATCCATGTCCTCATGTGTCTCAGATTTGAACTTTGACAGACATAGACTCATTTATCCCTATAAATCAAAACCTGTTGTATGTCTTTCATTATGTCCTGTCAGTGAGCATTAGAAATAATTTTATTAGTGACTTTTGTGGCTTGACTGTAGGCTGTTTCCCTCTCTGTCCCACCCACTGGGCTAGCCGTGTAGAGGTGATTGGAGGCTACCACGAATATACAGACGTGAAGAGCTGCCAGGACGTGGTGCACCTCTATCACCTGCTGTGGTCTGCTACCATCCTCAACATCGTGGCCCTCTTTCTGGGCATCATTACCGCTGCAGTGCTGGGAGGCTTCAAAGACATGGTAGGTCAAGTGAACAAAGAGACACCATCAGACAACTGCCTGATGTCTCGAAATAAGTCTGAAATTATATGATCAGTATGAGCTTTTGTTTTGTAATTCTCTGATCAAACTGATCATGACTCTTCTTATGTCCTTGTCAGACTCCCTCTGCTGCCTCCGAGAGTACATCTGAACCAGAGGCCATCACGGCTCCGGTCCCCTCAGACCCTCCTCCACCCACCACCTCCCTCAACTCGTATTACAACACTGCCCCCTGCCTGCCGCCTTACACTGCCTACGACCTGCAGGTACAGAGCCACTTCAGAGCTGCAGTGCTGCATGATATGCATTATTGATTTATTATTTGTCTTATTGCAGTTGTTTTAGCAGTGACATCTTGTTCAGATGAAGGGTTTCATCCAAAATTGTGTCTTTTGAAAATAACCAGGCAATATTATGACATGAAATGGCATTTAACCTAATGTTTTAATGCCAGCAGTCAGTAGTCAGTTCATTTTCTATTATCTGTTGGTATTTTTCTCTGACTGTCAACAGAAAAATATTCTAAATATTGGGGTAAATGTCTGCAGAAAGTACAGTCCGACTGCTCCCACTCCAATATATCCAGAGTTTCAGACTCATATTAGCCAAAACTAACTCTAAAGACTCTTTCATACCCTCTGCCATCTCTATAAACTTATATACTTTGTGTTTCACTGCTGCGCAACCAATTGCCCTTTGGGGATAACTGAAGTGTTAAATATTCAGCGCTCAGCAGTCATTCTGAAACCAAACTCATAAATGTGTCACTCTAGTAAATGTTTTTCCTGTCCTGCAGGGCTCCTACATGTTCCCTGACTCCTCAGGACTGTCAGATGACTCCCAGTCTGGAGCCAGCCACCTGTGGCCCACGATGATCCCTCCACGCTACTCTCCTCCTCACAACCACCCTGATGAGAAGCCCCCACCGTACAGCCCGTAACGATGGCTTCCGAGCACGCGAGGCACCTGAAGCGTCATCGTCGGTGTTAGATGCTGTTTGAGTGGTTTGAATGCACAATTCCTCTGGGCTCCTCCTCACAATCGTTGGAGGGAAGGAGGTGAGGAGGAGGACGGCCACAGAGCACACTAACTTTGAGTTCAGCCCAACACGAGGGAGCGTCTGTCTCCACGGGCACCACTCACACTCATGCCTGCACTGTGTGTGTGTGCATATACACATCAAGAGAGAGACAACCGGTTCAAAGCCAGGACTGTTTACACATCTATCTGCCTTAATGCAAATGGACTTCCAGTGCTGCAGCACACTGTCACCTGGACTTATTCTCTACAAGGTCAAAAACTCTCCTCCAGCTCATGCTTTATGTTCACCTCTCTTTAGTACATATTGTAAATGCTTCCTGCCTCGAGCGGCGCAGGTGATAACGCCCTCGCTGTCCGCACCGTGAGGATCTGGACTGATTAGCACAGCTGCAGAGTTAGATTAAAACCCGAATCTGAATCAGCTAGAAACTGTAGCGTCGTAGGCCCGAGTAGTCATTTCTTTAGCGGTTAATAGTGTCACTGTACATTATTAAAGGCAAAGTTAGCAGCAATGGAGGTATTACATGCTCATAACGTATGTACAGCAGTATGATATACAGATGCTCCTTTAGCAGTTAAGGTATACAAAAACAGATCATGATATCTATTTATCAGCTCTTCAGAAATATCTTGGTCAATGTGTGGTGAACTTTGCAGAACAGCTTTTATGAAGAAATAAGTTATTTGCAGTATTTAAGTCAGGATGGTTAACAATTACACTCCAAACCCCTATTTATTGTATTTTCACTAAAAGCTGTAAAGCAGGTAAAAGCATATATCGTCTCTCTCTTTGTAAGTAGCAGTAATATCACATCTATGAGTTGAAAGGCGTCATCTTTGTCAGGAATAACCATCAGTAAGGCTGAGCGTGAATGGTCAGTGCTGGATTCACTGACACGAGATGGGAGATCATGAGAAGTCAAAAGAATAAGAACTGAGTGTAAAGTTAGTCCATGAAGCCGCTCTCTGTCAGCTTTAATCACTGCTTTTTATAATTTAAACAACACATTCTCAGGGGCTGATTGTCAGTTCCTTTTTGTCTTGCCATTAAAAAATTTTGTGTAATTCAAATAGTGTGTTTCTTTTTAGCCAAACTAGCAGCGCAGCTCAACGTCACGTCGGTTCACCACTTTGGTCCAGACTGAAATATCTCAACAACTACTGCCAGAAAAGTTAGTTCAGACATTCGTGGTCCTCAGAGGATGAATCCGACTGACTTCAGTGATCCCCTGACTTTTCCTCTAGCATCACCATGAGGTTCACATTTTTGTTTTTTGGTAATAAATAAGTGTCATTACACTAGTGAGTTCAACTCTTCCATCATCTTCTGGAGCCGTACAGTCAGGACTTTGTATCATTTGATCAGACTTACTTTTATGTTGTGTTCATTTTGAGACGTTAAGCGAAGATACAGTAAGTAAATAGATGTTCACATGCTGGTAGTGCAAGACAATTAAGCTAAAATAGTAAAAGAATAATTTATTTACCATCAGGGAAACCTCATTGCTAACTGACAGAAAAGGGACATTTCGTACAATGCCAACAGAACCAAGTATTTAATAACTATTTCATTTTGTCTACCGCTTCAAACCTAATAAATACATCTGAAACTGTAAAAAAAAAAAAAAAAGGATTAACACAAATATACACTGTACAGCACACACATGTTAATCTGTTAATTGAAAACAAAACCTGCATGATTTTATTGAATGACATAGATTTCCATGTTAGCACTACTTATTTTTTTACTCGTACTGACCAATCACTACATTTTGACACAATGGAAAAACAGTGAAAAAGTAAAAACATTACAAAAAGTCTTCTGCCTGATCCAACGCTAAGTGCTATATGTACGGACCGAAATTATCCTCAGTTTATGTCCTATCATCACATTTGTATGCAAAATCTCTACCTACGCTATGTAGCTGGCAGATTTTGGCATAAAAACAATGTTTCATATGACAAATAACAGGAAATAAAAATGTACAGGTGTATCAAAATAAAAAAGAAGGTGTTTAATGGACAAAAAAAACAAGCCATAATTGTTCTTGCAAGCACTTAAACATTAAATAACCAATGTATATCTTCCCTGCCACAGTGCCCACATGTGGGATTGCCAACAATCACAATGAAAAAATATATTTCAGGTCATAATTAACATTCTCTTGTACAGAATTAGTTTTAAAATAGTCTCAAATGGAAACCAGGAATGATCAGTCCAGAAAACTCTGGTAACATTTCCATCTGATCCTCAAAAACAGATTCATGATTGACGGATTTTAAATTTGAGCAACCTTGTTTTATTTCATTATGGGAGCACATCCTGTATTTTACAAAAATTGAGGTTTCACATCCTTAAATAGGTAAAACCATTTCTATTTGATGAAATGGAGCTCAGTGGACTGCTTAATGTCATTCATTGATTTGAGGTTAAAAACCACTGCTGGACAACCATTCAAATGTCTCATTTGTGCTTAAGATCCTTTAGCTGAAATCCTCTGTCTGATACAGAATTTGAAGCTGAAGACCAAAAGGAAATTAGACATCAACAATAGTCTGAGCCTGAAACAGCTAAAACTTGCTTCATACAGTAAAAATACAAGATTTTTTGCCTTTTTATTACAGTTATAAATTGATTTCTGCCTTAACCTCCACTTATTTTTCTGGGACACGTTTTGCTTCTTGCATGGAATTCTTATCATTCATATAAACTAATTATTTTCTTCTATCTTGCTTCTTTTTTTTTGCTAATGTGATTATCATTTATTCCAATGATACAAAAGATCAAGGCTATTACACAAGCAGAGTAATATGAGTAAAGGTATGGTCACATTACACACACTCGCCCTGCAACTATTCGCTCCATCTCCTTCAATTGAAGCCGGCACAAATTCAAGCATTTGTTTCCTGTGCAATCTCTGGCTGGCTGACTCCCAGTTCAGAGTTCACCTTTGATCAACTTTAATCGTGCGGCTCTGACATTATTCCAGCACCCATCATCATCATTTTTAGCACATTACACCAGACATTTTGTTCAAGCAGAAAGGCTAATGTGACCGTACCTTAAGCTGACACTATCAAGAATTAGAAGAATATTGTTGACATGGAACCAAAGAGGAAAAAATGGTAAGGGGGCACCTAAAAGGCACAGGTAATGGAGCAGCTGAGTCTTGCTCAGTAGGTCTCTGGTATAACAAAGTCAAACTCTGTGGCTCCCTGTGGAGGAGTGCTTATGGTTGACCCTGGGCGGGCGTGAGCATCAGGAGGCATGTGAGCATCGGGCTCGACAAAGATGTCGTCCCAGTTCAACATCCTGCTCTGGGTGGAAGAACGGACGTCTTCACTGACGCTGGTTATGTGATGCACGCTGCCATCCTCAGATATGACGGGGACCCCCGGCCCGTCAGTGCTCCACGAGTACGGCTTCATCTGCACCGTTTTACATGGCAGCAGTCGGTATAAGTTGTTGTCCCCGTCGTCTTTCTCCTTCCTCCCGCTGGGATCCTGGTTGTGGACTTGCTTGCAGTGGGTGGACAGTAACTGGTAGTTCATGAACATTTCATTGCACACCAAGCACTGGTACCTCCTCTCTCCCGTGTGGTGGATTTCATGTTTAGTTCTGTACTCTGCCAGAGCAAAGACCTTGTTACAGTAGCGACATGGGTACTTCTTTTCCCACGAGTGGGTGTTGAAGTGACGGCGGAGGCTCGTCAGACACACGTAGGGGCGCTTGCAGACAATGCACACGTAGAAAGTCTTCCCGTCCATGATGAGCTCGTAGTGATCCTCAAGCTCTGTTTTGGTCCTCTTCTTGTTTGGGCTGGTCTTCGGTGACGTGGGTGTTTTATCCAGCGGTCTCAAAGGCGTTGCCATTAACGACCTCTTCCCTTTATTGGCTTTAGAGCCTCCTTCGCCTGGATCTTCCTTCACTGGGACAATATCATAAGTATCTTCTCCAATATTGGCATAGACTTTACAGCCTGATGAAATTGAATCAATTTCTGTGGCTGTATTGAGAGTCACAGTCTTTTTTGCTGCTATAGCTGATTTGGGGGTGTTGGTTTGATTTTCTGGGCCTTCAGACACATCTAAGAGCCTTATTTTGAAATCCCCTTGCTGAGATGAAGTGGAGACTTGCTTCTTGTGGACGCCCATTATATCGCTGTTTTCAGAGGACTGAGAGGCACTCGAGGGCTCGGGGGTGAAGCTGCTTGACCTGGCTGGTGTTGTGGGAGCACTTCCTGAGGAAACTCTGGCAGGGGAAGACGAGTTGTTGGAGCTGCTGTCTGGACTGCGCAGAGGGCTGCTGTTGGGCAAACTGGGGTTTGGACAACTGATGCTGGCAGGCTTTGCAGCGTACGTTTTCAAGGGAGTTTTGGCTTTCTCTTGAGGTTTTGCAACTGCATTATTTGACTCTTGTTTTTGCTTTGATGCTACATTTTCTGAATCCAAATCAATTATCTCACGAGAGGTGGCTTTCTGATTGGCTGCTCTGGTTTGAGCGTCTGTTTTTGAGACAAACATGACATCACAGTCCGAGTCCTCATCATTCCCTGCAGGTCTGCTCGTCTGATTGAACTCCTCTGCAGATATCGAGAAAGACTCTGTGATGATCGGCATCATCTCCGCTGATGTGTCGCTTTTGCTTTCCGCCTCCTTCGACAAACCGGGCAGACCCTTAACTTGTGATAACGGCGACCCCAAGTTTGCAATGAACTTGACTCCCAGTATCTGTCCTGCATTGATGAGCTCCTCCAGCATGTCGGAGCGGACACGGACAATCTTGGAGCTGTAGATGTAATTGAGAATCTCCTCAAAGATTTCTGCCCTGATGAAGTTTAACTCGATCACTTGTCCAGCTACACTGAAGAGCTGGTGGAAATATGAACTCGAGGCAGACAGGATTGTTTTGTGAGCTCTGAATTTCTTGTCCTGTATGATGATGGTGACATCACAGAATAATCCATGATTTCGCTGCTCATTCATCGACTTCAGCACAGCCGCTGAATACTGTGTGTCGGTCGCAGATATCAGCTTTAGACTTGGCATGTCTGCAGAGAAAAAAAAACCCAGACAGAATCACACTTCTGAATGCACAAAAAAATCAGTTAATCACATTATGGTGACATGCAGAATACCATTAGGTGCTTCAACAACACGTGTAGTTAAAGAGTTGGCTCAAATTCATGTTGGCCATTTACACATCCTGTTTTTCCAGTTCTAACAGTCAAGTATCACCGACACCCACATAGTCAACAGGTGAACAATCCAGAAAGTTAAAGGAAGTTTAACCTCACATTTTCTTTTGTTTCTGCAACCGTTTCCAGAGTATTAGCTGGCTAGTTCATGGTCACTTAGGCTGTATCAAATCAAATCACATTTATTTGTCACATACACAATCTTACACAGTAAAACGAAGTGAAATTCGTTCCAGAGCAATTAACAAATAGTAAAAATAGAATACTATAGAATAAAATAAGCCAAATAAAAATATAAAATAATCAATCAATGAAACATTATGGCCATGAATGAGTTTCAGAAAATTGGTAGTAGTTTGAGGTGCTGTTGAACTGTGCATCACACTGAGAGGTGTTTCTAACTTAGCCTGATCGAGAGAAGGTTTTGGGGCATATATCAATATTTGAGAAACAAAAAATGTCTGTGTTCTCTGGTGGATAAACTATGTGACGGTGACACTTTTATCTCAAATGTGTATTTGGCTTTTCTGTGCTGAAATTTCTTCAAGATTCAAGATTTATTTGTCAGGTGCACAACCATTACATGGAAACAGTCGCTGGAAATTAAAGTCTCAGGCTTCCTCCAACAATGCTCAAAAACATGTATAAAGGAAATCACACAAGTAAAGTTACTAAAAGTTCAAAATATAGGAATAGAATAGAATATATAAAATAAAATCTAACACACTAAAATCAAATATAAAATAGAATGTAAATAGAAATATAATACAAAATACAAATATCATGATGTTGAGGAAGGTGTGCAGAAGTGATAAAATGGAGGTATGAATGGTAGCCATAAATATATATAAATACATAAGCTATAAAGGGAGATGTAAACAATATAGACAGAGACGTAAAAATAAATAAATGGGGGTGTAAACAGGTTGTGACCAGCAAGTAATAGCAGTGGGGTAAAGTTCTTGTTACTTATGAATCAATATATACACAGATTCTAATAAATATGCAATAATCTAATATTAGCCCACCAAATGTATTGATCTATCTCTAGTTCCTAATACTTTATCTACCCTCACTGATATAAAGAGGGTGGACAAAATACTACACAGCACCTTTATTGTATTATAACAATACAATTCAACAGCACCAGAAACCACAGGCTCCAAAATGACCATGAAGTTGGATCTAAAATGTTTTAACAACAATGTAATATTCAGAAAAGGCCATGATTTATGCTGTTGTTGACTGCATTAGATGAAGATGGATGTGACAAATAAACTGGATATTGTTTAGGTGCATTTACAAATTCATTATTTGCAGAAAAATAATGTCAAGTGCTCTAAAAGGTCGTGTTTTAGTCGTTGATGCAAACAGGAACAGTGAGACAACATCAGTGTTTGTAGTCATGCAACAATAACAATAACGTTACTGACATTAGAAGCTAAACGTTAAAAAGTTGTATTAACTAGCACAAATATTAGACTCGCATGACATTACACAAGTGCAGAGCTGCGTTTATTTAACTTTAACGGGGACATTAGCTGCTTTCACACATGTATTATTGCTGCTCTCGGTGTGTTTAAAGTGATATTGAGCCGCTGTTGTTAGCTAGCTTAGCTAACAAAGGTAACCCTCTTCCTCTTTAATGAGAGGCGGACAGCGCGGCCTACCAGCCTGTTAGCATGTTAGCTTCAAATGCAGCACACACACAGTATAAATACAAGCTGCTGTGAAATCTGCAACAAAATGAACGCGGTTTACCTGCAACCCTGATGTTTTCTGCCAAGGCTGAGCAGGACCGCTACCTGTAGTAACTTATAGCTAGCGTTAGCCGCTACAGACAATAATGGCTAACAACAGACAGCTTCCCCTGCTGCCTCTCTCAGCGGCTCATTGATTGAACAGCCACAAGGAGTCGCCGTCCGTCGTGTAGGATGAATTTAAACTAGATTTAAACTATACAGCATTAAAACACATATTATAAATAACAGGTTAACTTCGTGTTAGCATGAAAATAATATTAAAATAGAGCCTGGACGTTATTTCAGCTGAAAACTGTTTACTTTCTCCACGCCGGGTTTAACGTCCAGATCACTACCGGTTCACCTTCAAAATAAAAGCACAGACTGCTACTATCATCAGATATTAAATGAAATAAATTACCTGGAGATATTTGTTTAGCTTCTTTCCTCAGATCGGGGCCTGCTGGAGTCCCTTCCAAGCGGTAGAAGTCTGCATTAAGCTGGTCGGACACAGCCTTCCTCCCCTCTCCACTGTACTTATTATACTGCCCCGCGTGTTTCGCAGTGTAATGCTTCTTCATATTGAACTCCTTGAACAAGACTTTCTGCCTGCAGATGAGGCACGTAGCGGTCGTGTTCAACTCCGTGAAAAATAACTGCGTCGCCAGTTTCTCCTCGAGTTTCTTGCTCACCGGCTCCATTTTTCGGATCAGTTTCACGGTAGAAACCGACATCTTGTTTTCGCTGAGCGTCTCCGATGCTACAAAAACACACAGGCTACTTTACAAAGTGTACCTCCGCTGCTATTCAGCATCCCGACTGATTCATGTCGGTCTAGTTGCTCGGTTACAAGTCCACGCTCCACGCTGTTCAGAACTTCCGGTAGCGAGTGAGCGCTGAAGTGAAACCGGAAGTTGAGTTTTAACTACAGAACTTACAATAACACATTCAGTGTAATCAGAGGTGGAAGAAGTACTCAGAAGTAAAAGTAGTAATACCACAGTGTAGAAATACTCTGTTACTTTCCACCACTAAGTGTAATTATGTGCACCACTGTGCCCAGATGTTTGCATTGTTTGTCATTAATAAGATTGTACACCTTGAAATCTGATCTGTTTGTTTGTTGTTATTTATTCAATGAGTATAAACTTAATTTCCCTCACTGCTACCTGCACAGGACACACCCACCACCCTCAGTGGACTACAGGAGTTTCTGCTCTTTGTTGTGTATTAATATCAGCTGGTAATAATTTGCATTTTTGGAAAATAAAAAAAATTAAAAATTGAACACTGAACGAAAACCAAAATGTTAAGAAACTGACTTGTTTCTTCTTAGACACATGACAGCATGTTCATCTCCATTTATATATATTTATATATATTTATTACTACTGTTTATACCTGCATACATCACAGTATGTGTATATATTTACATTGTTTAACTATCACAGAGTATACAGTATATTTATTAGTGCAATGACTGTCTAATATCCTGTCCATTACCTGTCTACATGACAGTTTATTCAGTTTATCACTTCTGCACACCTGTCTCCACAGTATTATATTTCTATTTATATTCTATTTTATATTTTATTTTATTTTATTGTGCTATATTTTACTCATATTCAATTCTTATATTTTGAACTTTTGCACTGTTTTATATCTTATGTTTTATGTTCTCTTTTTACTTGTGTGATTTTCTTTATACATATGTTTGAGCATTTTTGGATGGGCCTGAGATTTAAGAATTTCCTTGCCAACGCCTGCTTCTATGTAATTGTTGTTCACATGACAATAAAGATCTTGAATCTTGAATCTTGAATGACACTTAACACACC
This sequence comes from Oplegnathus fasciatus, assembly GCA_003416845.1. Lineage (NCBI taxonomy): Eukaryota > Metazoa > Chordata > Actinopteri > Centrarchiformes > Oplegnathidae > Oplegnathus > Oplegnathus fasciatus. The sequence goes on along the minus strand of NTHP01000204.1, from coordinate 156,048 downwards.
ACCAGACTCCATCCCCTTTAGTGCAATTTTGGTATTCAAGTTTGTTGTTTGTTTGACAAACTCCCTGTTCCCATCCAGCTCTTTCTTTATCTACTCTAAGGTAATCTATTCTTACATGGTCCACCTGCTCAAGCATTGTATATTTTCGTGTGTGTTTCATTAAACTTCAGAATTCTGTGAACTGAACCCTGCTTCGTGTCACTTTGTTCTCTGAGTGCTCGTCTCTTCATCCACTCACAAGGGTCAAGCCAGTATTAGACAGACTACAGGATACGAACATGAACATTTCATCTTTCACAACTCTACTCAACAAATATACAATGCAGTTAAAAAACAAAGTCTGTAATTAAAGAATAAAATAAAATAAAATTTGAAAAACTACAAAGTAAGTTTACATTACTAAATTTTGTCCACCTGATACAATAAAAGGCATTTGTGGCGTTATGATATTAACAAGCAACAGTGGAAGAAGTATTCAGATATTTTACTTAAGTAAAAGTAGAAATACCATCATCTAAAAATACTCATTACAAGTCCTGAACTCAAAATGTTACTTAAGTAAAAGTACAGAAGTATTATCAGCAAAATGAACTTAAAGTATCTAAAGTAAAAGTACTCATTCTGCAGAATGGCTCATTTCAAAGTGTTATATTATAATAGAATATTATGTTATTCTATTTTTATCACTAATAAATACATGTAAGAGCATTTAATGTTGTACTTCGTCAATATGGAGTCACTTTAGATACTCTGTCTATAACTGGGTTGATTAGTAGTATAGTACTGTATATCATGTGTTTTTTTAATGTAAAAAGTAACTAGTAACTATAAGTGTCAAGTAAATACAGTGGAGTAAAAAGTACAACATATCCCTTCGAGGTGTAGAGGAGTAGAAGTGTAAAGTAGCATAAAATGGAAATGCTCAAGTAAAGTACAAGTACCTCATAACTGTAGTTAAGTACAGTACTTGAGTAAATGTACTTAGTTACATTCCATCATCGTTACATTCTTAACAAGTAAGTTGTATTTTGTAAGTGTCTTAAGTAAAATAAAATAAAACAAACTATAATTTCATATAACAAGTAAAAGCGGAACTATGTGCATTGCACGGTCAGGCAGACCGGTTCCTGTTTGAGAACGGACCAGCAGGACTTCCTGTTATTGGACGCTTTGATTGCGTACATTAAACGGAGGAAACATGAGCGCGAGCGCATGTTAATTTCTCTATTAATCTCCCTAAAACATATATTTTAAAATCTGTATTGTTTCTGGTGGTGTCGGTAGGTATGCCACTGTCGGATCGATCGAGCTCTGACGGCGGCGGGGACCCTCGGAGTCCTCGGGCCCGGAGACCCCGGACTCGTTCTCGCTCCCGGAGTCGCCACCGCAGCGGCAGCCGCGAGCGGAGCCTGTCTCCGTACAGCTTCGGGCCCAAACTGCCGAAGCCGCGCAACAGGGAGAGGGAGCGCGAGGAGCGGGAGCGCCGGTTCCGAGAGGCGAGAAACCTCAGACGGATCCGCATCGGAAGCCGGTCCAGGTCCCGGTCCAGGTCCAGGGAGCGCCACAACAACAGCACCAACAACAACAGCCACAACCACTGGTCCGAGCAGCGGGACGCTCCTGGAAAACACGGAGGCTTCAAAGATGAATATTACTACGAGCAGCAGCGGGACGACGCTCAGAGGCAGAGACAAGAGGCTTTTATCGCCAGGTAACACCTGAACACACCGGGACTACAGCTGACTATCACCCTTATCGATTAACAGTGTAATCTTTTATTTGATCGATTAATCATTAAAGGGTCACTTCAGCAGTGTAGTGGTGCAGTAACATGAAGTTAGGAGACTCACAGAAGACAGATTAACTCAAAACTGAACCATCAGATGAGGAGAAATCCTGACTTTTAGTTCGTATTTTGGGTCAAGCTCCAAAAACGCTGCATCCTACAATTCCCATAGTGCAACTCTTCTGTTAGACGTCCCCTGCCTGGTACATATGCATGTCTTATAAACAATTAGTAATGCAGGCTGTGTGTTAAATATGTGTACTGGTGATTTTAACATACATCTCTGTCCTTACCAAAGATTTCCTTCATTTATTGTATTTTCATTATTTATGTCCTGTTCTCCACAAACCAACCATTGACAACATTTTCACAAATTCCTTAGTAGTAAAGTAAGTATCTTCTTCAGGGGGTTTTGTCACTGTTATCTCTGACAGTTTTCCAGTTTTTCTAACAGCTAAGCTTGATAATAATAAAAAGCATCAAGAGGAGAAACAAACATACAGACAAGTCGATGTAAAAATCTGTGTTTTAAAAAAGACAGAGTATTTAAAGAGGCAGATTCAGCCCTTGAGACATTTCTGAATATATTTATGTACTGTTTCTACAAATATTTTCCTTTATATACACATTTATACTACTGAAAAAAAATAGGTTAGACACAAATAAGCCATGAATTATTCCTTGTTTACTAAAGTCTTATAGACAGAAAGACAGATTTAACAAAAATATTTGATAAGTCCGACTCCTCTTAATCTTGGAGCATAGAAATCCTGCAGAAATAAGTTAATACAGATATTCAGAAATGCTGAAAAAAAGCACAAATAATTTTATTTATTTAACTTTTATTTAACCAGGAGTAAACTCATTAAGATTAAAAATCTCTTTTTTAAGAGTGTCCTGGCCAAGACCGGCAGCAGCACAAATAACACGGCTGCAGACATAAAACAAACATATAACAATTTTATAACAGTTAATAGGAATAAGTCCTGGGAGCAAAGACAATAGCTCCCATATTTTTTTGTTAGATGTAGATCCGAAGGTAGCAGCAGTCCAAGAATGGCCTCATAGATATTAAAAGACTTATTGACTCAACTGTGTGTCTATTCTGTTGCAGGCGTCTGCAGGAGAGGGAGAGGATCGGTGAATTGGGTTGTCCTGAAGTTTGGGGATATTCACCAAGAGTGAAAGAGCCAGAGTGAGTATGAATCTCTCCTCCAGAGCAACACGTATTGTTTTTGAGAAGTCCTCCAGTGCTGCACTCACAGAGGATGACAGATCGCTCACCTCTTTGGCTGCAAGCTTGAATCTCTCTCTTTTGTCTCCACCAGCTCTGATGAATTCACACCGGTTGAAGAAGACGAGAAAAACAGCAGTTCAGAGTCGAGCTCAGAAGGTGCAGCCCACGCAGCGTTTGAACATAAATGAATTACAGAGATGTTGTGTGACGTTTGAATTTACGAGGAATCCTGTCTGTCATTCATAGAAGAGAAGAAGAAGAAAAAGAAGAAGAAGAAATCCAAGAAGAAAAAGAACAAGAAGCACTCGGAGGACAGCGAGCTGGAATCAGATTCAGACGGTAAGACAATCACAATTATGTTCATTTAAGAAAGCTCAACAGAGTCTTTTTCATGAGTTTTATCAGCTGATCATGTTTTTATCTTTCAGGAGAAGAAATAAAGAAGAAGAAGAAGAAAAAGAAGAGCAAAAAGTAAGTGTTAAAATGCAGCTGTACGCCGGTTTCATTCACACAGAATTAAACAGTTTTGATTAACCAAACATCACGTGTTTCCTGACAGGTCTAAGAAGTCCAAGAAGAAGAAGGCGAAGAAGAGCCGCAAGGAGTCCAGCAACTCCAGCAGTGAGGAGTCAGAGGAGGAGGAGGAGGAGGAAGAGGAAGAGGATCCCAACGGGGTGATGTGGGTGGAGAAAACCTGCATGGACGAACACGTGGTCGGCCCCGAAGCTCCGCTCACCCACATGTCCCAGGACGACAGGCCTTTGGAGTGAGTCTGTTTGACACTCACTGTTGTACCAGCGCTTTATGTTACATTAATAATGTCCACAGTAAGAGAGGGATGTCTGAGAACACACAGGATTCATAATGCTGACAGGTTATCTTTGCAAAGAAGCATTCAGCAGAATAATGTTGCTGTCAGGAAACTGTGTTCTTTGAACTGTCTCAAACTGTTCACCAAGACAACTGTAGTTTGTAGTTTGTAGTTTGCTGATGTTGTCTGAAGTTGTGCAGAAAACATGTCCGTGACCATGTGTGTGTATTTATGTTAGAGTGAAAAGCAAAATAAGTTATTACACAATCTTAGGTCATATAAAGTTGGTTGAGTTGAAACGATCGGTCAATTATTCTGTTGGTTTATTGACGAAAAACAGTTTTGATCATATAGCGCCATCATCAGGTCAAAATGTATAATTTGTCCAATACTTTGTTTTATGACCAAATATCTGTAAAACTAAATTACATTCTCACCTCCCTCAGATGTACTTTGAGTTTAGTCCTAATTATCAAATGTTAGCGTGCTAACTCGCTAAACTAAGACTGTGAACACGGTAAACATCAGCATGTTAGCATTTACCTCAGAGCTCCACTGTGCAGCCTCACAGACATGCTCGCAGGCCTGTAGACTCTCAGTCTTGTAAAGTCAGTGGAGCCAGCCTCTGAAGTGTGAATATTTGCTGTTTGTCTTCGTCTTATATGATAGTTAAAGGTATAACAAGTAGGATTTGTTGGTTGCTGTTTGTAAACACAACATTCAAAGTTGGCCCCTCCTCCCCGGCTGAAAGCGCACGCGCTTCTGGTGGTCCCACGTGCTTACAATCTGGCACCTGGTTGCTACGTTTTTATAGAGTCCCGCCCTCACACCCTGCGTGCTGTTATTGGCTGGAGGCTACACACCACTGTCCAAAGGTTGACACCCAGAAACGTCCCGAGCACAGCAAAATAAGAAAATCCAGGCAGAGGGCAGGGTCTCTGCAGATACAGATACCGCCACACATCTAGTGGGTCATAATAGATGCATTTTCCTCCTCTTCCAGTTTTGGTCATGCGCTGTTGCCAGGTGAAGGTGCTGCGATGGCGGAGTACGTGAAAGCAGGCAAACGTATCCCAAGAAGAGGTGAAATCGGTCTCACCAGCGACGAGATCGCAAACTTTGAGAAGTCTGGCTACGTGATGAGCGGCAGCAGGTACGTGATGTTTACATTTGTACTGCAGCAATTCAATAACCTGTTTCAGATGTCAGTATGACCAATATAGTGCACCAACAAATTTCCCTTTAACACAATTAACTCCAACAAAATGAGGATGATTGAAAATACTGATATCAAAAAACAAAATCAGAGAACTTATTTACATTTTGCCTCCAGCGACCTTAGCAAATGTACCGAGTTTTTGAAGTTTTGACAGTTAACATAACTGTAAAATGGTCCAAAGCGATGCCCATCTTACTGACAAACTTCCAATGTGATCCTGCAGACATCGTCGTATGGAGGCCGTGCGTCTGAGAAAGGAAAACCAGATCTACAGCGCAGACGAAAAGAGAGCTCTGGCCTCCTTCAACCAGGAGGAGAGGAGGAAGAGGGAGAGCAAGATCCTGTCCAGCTTCAGGGAGATGGTGTACAGGAAAACCAAAGGCAAGGAGGAGAAGTGAACGTCACTTTTCTAGTTTCCCACTCAGATTTATTGGACGCCTTTATTTTCTGTTTTGTGACTTAAGATTCATGTTTTATGTTTGGGAGGATGACCACGTTCAATTTTAATGGAGTGTGGCGGAAGGATTGTAACTGTAAAGAAATGTGTGTTAATGAGTTGTATTATAGTCTCCATCCTATTTACTCACTGGAACTAGTCTTTGCTTTCAATTGTTCAACCTTAATTTTCTCCTGTATATTTTTGCGAATAATGCTGAAATAAATTTTCATTATGAAGTCGTCTTCTGGTTTTCATATTTCATTTTTACACACTTGGTCACCCTATTTGGTGAATCATTTCTTGACCACTCAGATTTATATTTCACCTCCTTTGAGGGTCTTAAAACCTTAAATTATACCAAGTCATATTATTGTACATGTTCACCTTACCTGCTACTGTATATTATAATATTTCAGCGGGTTAATGGTCGATATAGTTACTCTAATGGGTAAATAACATAAGCTCTTTATCCCGTTTCAATCAATTCACTGGAGCTGGTAGATATTGGTGAAATCAAGTATGTTTCCTATTCAAACACCACTGATAGTGTGATATTTTGGATGTGACAATGTGGACCAACAAGGCTGCAACGATTATCTTCATCACCAATTGATTTGTTGATTATTTTTTCAATTAATCACTTAATAATTGTGCATTAAATGTCAGAAAATTCGGAAAAATGCCCAAGGTGACGTCTTCAGATGTCTGGTGTTGTCTAAAAAAAGATATTCAACTTACTATGATATAAAACTTCTCACATTTGAGAAGCAATTTTTGGCATTTATCATAATGAATTACCTGAATGATTAACAGATTATCAAAATAGTTGGCGATCATTGATTAACTGACTAATTATTTCACCTCTAATGGCAGGCAGAGGCATTGACTGTTAATTTTACTCAGAACAACTCAATTAGTTTGGGGAGTTTCTCTTCAGTTGACTGTGATGCAGCCTTCAGCCCAGGAGGAAACACTTAAGATGTATTACAACTACATGATAACCGTCATCATATCTGTATATACTGATACATTCCACCAGTCCAACACTGATTTATCAGCTGTACAAGCGACATCACATGTACAGTAAAGGCTCCATGACATGTAAACAGGTGTAAAGCGTTTATTTGTTTTGAGCACTAATCTGTTGCTTTTGAAATTCTACATATGAGCCAAGAAGCGTCCAGAGGTTTCCAGTATGGAACAGTTTAATGACAACAGGGACAACGTCCTTAAAAGACTGAAAAAACAAACGGCTGAATGTTAAATATAATCTTTTGATGTACAACAAAGAACTTTCTTCTCATCAGGGTCTTCGTATTCTTTGTCATCAGTGGATGTTCTCAAGTCCCTGTTGAGGAAAAAGAAAAGATGATTATAACTTCAGTCTTTTAACGATTACAAAGTTTTATACATCAAATGACTGTTTTTACTGCATTTCTCTGCCTTTCAGACAGCTTTTGACCTCATGTAATTTCTAGCACAGCTCTGCCCACCGTCAACCTGAGCAGAAGTCTAATCAGCCACATATTAAAAACACCTGTGTGGGTGTACAGCGCCTTTATATACAACAGAGTTATGCTGTTGTTTGTGTATAAATAATAATAAATAAATATTAATAATAATAAATAAGCTTCTTTAAACATGTTTTGATGTGCAACTTCTGCTGGAACGATCAGTTGAAGCAAGAAAATGCTAAATTATGTCCATTTAACAATCTTAATGTTTACTGGTAATTGGTACCACCAAGGCTTGTACTCTGGCTGTAATCTGATTATCATCCTTATTATGAGTTTATATTTGCATTGTTGTACCTACAATTACCCCAATAAAAGCATTAGTTACTGAATTTCATATTTCATATATGATATTACTTTATCTTACTTTTACTTTATAGCAGGAAAGTTTATCACTAGTATGTGTCAGTTGTGCAGTCGATTCTGAACGTAACAAGTCATTTTCAGATGAAAGACCAGCCTGAAGTTTTTTATTTTTATTTTCATAGCTCATGAATACAATGATGTTCATCAGCTGACACTCACATTAAGGATTAAGGAACATAATGTCATTATTACACTGGACTTTTTTCAGATATGTTGTACCTTCTGCTCCACGAAACAGTACTGTCACTTTGACCAAACCAAATAACCAATCTGGTTTTATTTATCTGAATCAAGTCTTGAGATTGTCAGTTGATTTTCATAATGTGCTGACATACTCATTCATACATTTTGGCACTGGTGGAATGTAACTAAGTACATTTACTCAAGTACTGTCCTTAAGTACAAATCTGAGGTACTTGTACTTTACTTGAGTCTTTTCTTTTCATGCTACTTTCTATTTCTACTCCAACATGTCAGAGAGAAATATTGTACTTTTTACTTCACTACATTTATCTGACAGCTTCAGTTACTTTACAGATTAAGACTTTTACACACAAAACATGAAAAGTTTATAAAATCTGATGTTTTACTATAAATTAAACTACCTGAGAGTATAGAAAAGTACAGCTGAAACAATCAGTCGGTTAATAAGACAGAAAATTAATTGGCAACTATTTTGACAATTATTTAAGTCATTTTTCATGTAAAAACATTTCATGGTTCCAGTTTCACAAATGTGAAGATTTTCTGCTTTTCCTTAGTAAGTATTTTAATAATTTTAATGTATTTTTAATAATCTGGAGGTTTCTACTGTTGGTTGGACAAAACAAAGCACTGTGAAGGTGTCACTTTGGGTAATTGTGATGGCATTTCTCACTATTTTCATAATTTTTACAAAACAAACAATCAACTGATTAATGGAGAAAATAATCAGCACGTTAATCCATAATGAAAATAATCATTATATAAAATTGTTCAAAATGAGCTCCACCTCAACCAACTCCAACAATAAAAACCTGCTTTTACATTAATGCATAAGAAATGATAATCTAATTATATGTATAATACTATAACAGTCACTGCATTGAGTACTGTTACTTTTAATATATTTACATTTTCCTGATTATACTTGCAAGAAGATTTTAAACAGAAGAAGATTTTTACAGGATCTGAGTACTTTCTCCACCGCTGCATTTTGGATAGATATAACTACATATTCTAACCTAATGTGTGTCGCCTGTTTTTACACATATCTCGTATGTCTTTTCTGAAAATGTGCACACCACTGACGCCAATCTGTTTTGTAAATAAAGACACTTGCAGTGTTAATGTCCAGCTGGGAGACAGTCCCAAACAGGGCTAGGTGAAGGATGGGAACATAAATAGGAACAAAAATCACTGAACAACATGCCTCCTTTGGAGAATATGCACAATCCAAAGAGTTTTCTGGCTACATGTTTAATGAGTATTGACACATGGACTCTCACCTTGGAGTCAAAGTGCTGTCCTGTTCCTGATACTCGCTTGTCTCTCTCCATCAGATACCAGTGCCACGGGACCCGAGCGATTCTCTTCTCCTACAAGGACCACAAGAGTCTTTAATCAAGTAGTTTAGACCACAAACACACTGACAGACAGACAGCAGGTCTCACGGTTTAGCTCCACTCTACATGTTAGCACATCAGAGCCACATTAGCAGCCAGCATCCTCCTCACCTTCCCCCCGTTGGTGAACTTGTGTATCTGCGCGGTGGCGACGCCGGGAATGATCAGACACACGGTCATGATGGCGAAGCCGGGCAGGATCTCATACCACATGATTACAGCCTTTAACTGTCAGGCGACACAGAGCAGCTCTGCTGGCAAACAAGTTGCCCTAAGACTGCCCTCGACAGTTTATTTTGCTAAGAAGCTAACAAAATGTCGGCCTCCTGACGACCTATGTTCCGCTAACGGAACAAGAATAATACTTCCTGTCGGATTTTTTCAAAACAAAAGCGCCAGCTCTACAAAGACAACGCTATCTGATAAAAATCCTTATTGTTGTACAAACAGTTCGACTATTATGCCGTCAAACGTTAGCATACATATTGAGAAATGTTTTATGTTTCTATATTTGTGATTAATTTGTTGAAAGATTGCTTTCATAGTTGAATAGAGAAATGGCATGTTAGACAACACATTGAATATTTAAACAAACGTTTACTCAGCAGCAAATATAACTTGCAATTTCTTATTTTAGATGCAGTTATTATCATGACATCAGTTACTAGCTGAACACTCGCTTAGTTTGTGTGACAATTAGTGTCACCTACAAAATAAACTCCTCAAAAATATTAACTTAAACTTGCAAGCTTTTATTTTGAAGGTAATCCGAAAAAAGGAAGCTTTATTTCGCTTTTTATTTTTTTTTATGTAACAAAACAATGACAAAGTAATTTAGTGAAATTGCCAAACCGAAGACAAAAAAATGGACCATACAAAATACATGTAATTATAATTTCAAATTCACGGTATACGCTTGTTTTCCTCCACAGCGCCGCCCTCCGGCGGTGACGCTGTACTGCCGCCAACCGCCAGAGAGAGGAAGTTACGGTTAGCGTCAGTCGGCTAACTTGCTAAAAAAAAGTAAACAAGTCTGCGGGAGGAGATGAAATTCAACCGCTGGACAAAGTAGTTTTTCAACCATGAAGGAAGACAAGGAAAACACTCGGCCGAAGGACAAAAGGGTGGAAATAAAGTGTGAAGATGGAGAAAAGACGGAGAAGCCCAAGGAAAAGAAAGAGGCCATGACAAAGGTAAAACTTGCTAGCTAACATTAGCTAAGGTTGTTATGGCATTAAGTCGTCAGTTATAGATACTAATAGTTTAATGAAATAACTGCGTGTTTTTAACTGTCTGTGTTTGTCGGATATATCATGCACACTCTCACTCTGTAGTTTATAGTAAGTTTAAGCCAAACAAACCCCAACTATAAGTTAATATTAGCCTAATCTTGCCCTCTTTTTTGATTGTTTTCCCACATAAAACATCTTAATCCGTCAATAATCTTTAATTAGATTGTGATCAGACGATTACCACCAAGTCTGACCAAGGAGGAGCTGGAGGAGCAGTTACAGCCTCTCCCAGAAGTGGACTACCTGGAGTTTTTCTCCAACGACACCAGGTATATTGAGATAGAGACATTTCATCATTTAAAAAAAACTCCTATAGTGTAACCTGACATGATTATTCTGTCCCTTCAGCCTTTACCCTCACCTCTTCGCAAGGGCTTACATCAATTTCAAAAATCAAGAGGACATAGTGCTTTTCAGAGATCGATTTGATGGATATGTGTTCATAGACAGCAGAGGTATGAAGAGCACAACATTCACAGCTAAACACACAAACTGAAGGATTTTCTCACACATAAATTGAGGCTTCATGTGTGTCCACATTTTGTTTTAAAACAGGACAGGAGTATCCTGCTGTTGTGGAGTTTGCACCTTTTCAAAAGACTGCCAAGAAAAGAAGTAAGAAGAAGGACGCAAAATGTGGAACAATTGTTGAAGGTAAAGACGGATGCAACTTCAATCAAGTACAGTTTTAAACTTCTTGGCACCAGGTAAAGCTACAGGGAAGCAGTCTCAACAGAAGCAGCAACATGTCTTTATTTGTATATTTTCTTTCAGATCCTGAGTACAAGAAGTTCCTTGAATATTACAACGGAGATGAAGAAAAGTTGGCATCAACACCTGAGACCCTGTTGGAAGAGCTTGAGGCAAAATCAAAGGAACTTGTAGGTAGGTGAACAGTCGCTTTTTAACTAAAAAGTGCACCTGAAACATCATTTGATATATTTTAAAAGAGACACGCTGCTGGAGGGATGAATTCAAACACTTTTTTCTCCCCTTTAAGCTAAAAAAACAACTCCTTTGCTGGACTTCCTGAAGAATAAACAGGTAAATAAGTACTGTGGCACAACAGTGTGGTTTTAGTTACGAATGTTCAGTTGCTTGATGAAGGCTGGCCTCATGTCCTGTTTTAATGCTGTTCAGAGAATCAGGGAGGAAAAGAAAGAAGAGAGGAGAAGGAGGGAGCTTGAACGCAAGCGTCTGCGCGATGAGGAGCGTCGTAAGTGGAGGGAGGAGGACAGGAGGAAGCGCAAAGAGGCCGAGAAGATGAAGAGACTTGAGAAACCGCTGGAAAAAGACAAGGACCAAGTTAAAGAAGAACCAAAAATTAAGGTGTGTGCTGCAGTGGATTGAAGCAGTTTAAAACTGTGTGTAATTTCCAATATCTCATTGTGACTTTGTCTTTATTTTCAATTGTGTAGCTCCTGAAGAAGCCAGACAGAGGTGACGATGCTGATTCTGAGAAGCCCAAGGAAAAGGCCAAGAAACCAGAGAAGCCAAATAAAGAGGACAGATCCATGGGGAGTGCTGATCATAAGAGGCGTCAGAACATTGAAAATAAGGAGGAGCGAGCAAGGAAGTTAGTTGCTTCAGTTATTCTTCTTAAAACATATTGCTCACTTTGATCAGAATACTTAAACAGGCTTTGTGCTTTACACACAGAGCGGACGAAGACGGGCGGAAGGAGTTCCGGGAGCGTGGCGCAGATCGAGACAGAGAGCGTGAACGAGAGCGGGAGAAGGAGCGGCGGCAGAAAGAGAAGGAGCGCATCAGGCGACAGGACGAAGATCGGCGGAGGAGGAGAGAGCGGCAGGATGGGGAGAACACAGGCAGGAAGCGGGAGGAGGATGTTAAAAAAGAAAAAGAGCGTGCCTTTGAGAAGAAAAAGGGTGAAAACGTTGGAGACTCCAGTCACTCTGAGAGGCCGGAGAAGCCTGCCAAAGACAACAAGAAGGACGACGGCGGTAAAAGAGAGCGGCTACGAAATAAGGTAATGACTTGAAATCATCAAATCATTCCTGGCAAGCATTTTCCAGTATATCTAAGAGCGCTGTTTCTTTGCATCAGGACCGGCCTGCTATTCAGCTGTACCAGCCAGGGGCCAGAAGCCGCAATCGAGGTCCAGGAGGAGGAGGCGAATCCAACTCTGCCGACAGGAAGGCGGACACTGAGACCGAGAAAGTGGCCGACAAAGGAGACGACTGAGCTGATTTCTACTTATGGCATTTTAAGTTTTGGTGAGGAGAGGGGAGACAGGCCTGTGAGGCCCACAGCGGCGACGTGACGCCTCAGGGCGACGTGCGCTGCAGTTCAAGCAGGGCTGCATCCGGCTCTCCAGGTCTCAGAGGCAGAGATGTGATTGTGGAGCCTCCTAGTGCCTGAATGTGACCCTCTTTAGTTTTATTTGTTAGGGAAGGTAACCTTTTGGAAAGAGTTTGGCTGTAGGGCACATTAGGTAAAGCCAAAGCTTTCTTGGACCACGTGAACTCAAAGTGACCTTATTTCAGTTTCTCTGGTGTACACGCTGCAAACATTGGCTTACAACATTGGCTTACAACATGTTCATCCATATCATACTCTGGAGATATAAATTAACTTCACAGGTGTTTTACTTTCCAATTAATCAATATTGTTTCCACACTGTCTTGAATGAGATTTCTGTTGTAGCACTGCCGTTTTCAGTTTGAAGTGTGCCTGGAGAGCTACACAATCCAAATGTATGTGCAGAACTTTTGTTAAAACTTTCCATGGTCTGTAACCTTGTTAACAATAGTTTTACAGGCACAACATATGCTGAAAGACACCATCTGTACTTATCTGGTTTGTGTTTTGTTCATACATTCATACAGTGACCGAGGAGAAATAGCCATTTCTGACTACACTGCCATGTGACCGCCATGCCTGCATGCAGACTTCAATCAGAGTGATCAACCTGTGGCCTTCCCCCCTTTTCTAATCTGAAACTTTCCTTGAACTTTAACATGTGATGCACTAAACTGAATACAGCATGGGAACACATCATCACTGCTGGTGATGCTCACGTACAGGAGCCACTTTGACTGAAAATAAAAGAGGTCTTTGCTTAAGTGTTCATGTCTTTTTTTTACTCTCTTTGGTGAAACTTTATTTAGTCTGCAAGTACAAAAAATTCACTGATGGCTTTTAATAGGTTTAGTATAGTTTTAACTATACAGCATTTAACTATGTAGGGTATGCTGAATTAACTGCTGAAACTAGACTTTAATTATTGTCCAAGAATGGTCGGGACTGGGACAGGAATTTGCTGTCAGGCCCTTGTTGACATGTAGTAAACTTTCGGGGTCTGGGGCAGCTACCTTTAGTCCACAACAGTTTGATCCATTCAGATAAACATACAAACATACAGTATTCGTCTCAGCTTTTTAGTATCCAAATATCTCAGTAGTGTGAAATAGGAGGGGTTAGCGACTGGCAGTGGTGGAAGCAGTACTCACATCCTTAAGTATAAGCAGTAACATGTAAAAATACTATGAATATTATGAGTAAATGTCCTGCATTCAAAACTCAGGTAAAAGTACTGAAGTATCATTAAAATGTCAAAAGTAAAAGTACTCACTGTATAACATGGCTCTTTTCAAATATTATTTTCTGCATAATATTGTAGCTGGCGGAGGTGGAGATCATTTTAACTACTTTAAATAGTATTTGGTATTCTCATTTATAACAATGTATCTTTTCTTATTAGCCTTTCATATGTTTGTATGTAAAATGTTTATCTGCAAAGTTACTAATAACTGAGGCTGTTGTGGAGTAAACAGTACACGTCCCTCTGACATGTAAAGGAGTAGAAGTATACAGTAGCATCACATAAAAATACTCAAGTGAAGTCCGTAGTGGAAAGTAACAAGTACTATAATTAAGTAAAAATCTGAGCACTTTACTTGAGTATTTCCACTTTATGCATCTTTATACTTCTACTCCACTTCATCTCAAAGGCAAATATTGTACGTTTTACTCCACTACATTTGTCTGACAGCTTTAATTACTTTTTAGATTACAATTTTTCAAACCTCTAGTCTAGTGAAAACAACGTATCTCCAAATGTGTTGATTTTGATTTTAAATTGAAGGATTAAGTTTTCTTTTATGTGTTGAGAAAACTATCCTACTTCTTAAGATAAATAAACTATTTGTACTTACTTAAGTAAAAGTAGTAATACCACAGTGTAGAAATACTCTGTTACAGGTAAAAGTTCTGCATACTTAAGTAAAAGTACAAAACTATTAGCATCATCAAAATATACTACCAATAATACCAAAAGTAAAAGTACTCATAATGCAGACTGGCTCATTTCAGAATAATAAATATTATATTATTGAATTATAATTATTGTTGCACTAATACATCACTTTAATGTTGCAGCTGGTAAAGATGGAACTAATTTCAGCTACTTTATAAAGTTGAATTTCCCCCAGGGATCAATAAAGTTTTATCTTAATCTATAATATTACATCATAATTTATTTGTTGATTATATTTTGTATTATTAATCTGAATCTGCAAAGTAACGCGTGATTAAAGCTGTCAGACAAATGTAGTGGAGTATAAAGTACAATATTTGCCTCTGAGATGTAGCAGAGTAGAAGTATAAAGCAGCAGTAATGTACAAGTGCTTCAAAATGGTACTTAAGTACAGTACTTGAGTAAATGTACTTAGTTACTTTCCACCACTGATATAAAGTAGTTAAAATTAACACATCTACAGCAGTAAAATACAACATACACATGAATGCAGCAGTAATATTAATCCAAAAACATCATATATGATAGTAAAACACTGACAGGGAAGATTTTACTGCACAACAAGTACTTTTATTTTTGATACTTGAAGTAAATCTTGCTGATAATACTTAAATGGTAAGTTTTACTTGTAGTGGAGTATTTTCACAGTACTTTTTTAGTACTTTTACTTCAGTAAACAGCCCTCATGGTAAAACACTGAAAGTCTCTCAACGAGGAGCAGTGAGACCCAGAGTCACGTGGTGTCGCTGTTTGGTGGACGCTCATTGGATAAAAGAGCAACGTCACTTCCTTCTTTCTCTTCTACCGCCGCCATAGTCGGGAAAGGACTGTGGACAAAATGGTAAATACCAAATCTTTAAACATCCATGTCAGCAGCCCCCGTAAACCTGCACAGACATGTTCAGTGATTAATAAATATGTCGCTGGTGCTTCATAAATGTGTATGTTGTGTAAAAAGATGGAGGATGAGCTTATTAAAGCTGCTCAACGACGCTAGCCGGTACCCACTCTGTGGTGCTACGCATGCTAGCTTTGAACTTCCTTCATGGATGCTAGCAGCTAGCTTCTTCGCGTTTACTTTGTTAAAGCTTAAAGTAAATTCGTTTGAAGACGCGGACATAAAGCAAGAGGTATAAACGTTTGTTGACATGGTGTTAATGGCGCTCTTTGTTGTTCCCAGTCGTCCCACAAGACTTTCAGGATCAAGCGCTTCCTCGCCAAGAAGCAGAAACAGAACAGGCCCATTCCTCAGTGGATCAGAATGAAGACTGGAAACAAGATCAGGTGAGTTTATACTCTCTGTGTGTGTACGTGTGTGTGTGTGTGTGTGTATGTGTATGTGTGTTTTCTTTACTGTGCACCGTACAAGATGAGGCTGCTGTGTCCTGAAAGCATTCAGACTTCACATGTGGACACAGCATATGGATTTAAAGCCAATGTTGAGTCCAGTAATTCACTCCTGTTTACACCCATTTGCCAGTTTATTAGAAACACCTGGCTCACACTAATGCTGTCTAATAGAACAACCGTCTTATTGCAATGTAAAGTTATGATGAGTAAGATGCTGCGTTCAGATGGGAAAGTCAGAAATGGCTGCAACAGACTTGGTTATACATCAGCAGATAACAAATGTTTATTCTAAATCTCCTTATGCATAAAAGCCTTTTGCAGGATTTGTCAGATGCCGAGTAATATTTGGCTGTGCATTATGTTGGAGCTGCAATTAAATTAACCACCAACTATTTTGAAAATTGTTTTATTTGAGAAAAAGTGTCCAAATTCTCTGATTTTGGCTACTCAAATGTGAATATTTACTGGTTCCTTCAGTCCTCTGACAGTAAACTGAATATCTTTGGGTTGTGGACAAATCTAAGACATTTGAGGACGTCACCTTGGGCTTTGGCAAAACAGTGATCAACATTGTCTGACATTTTATGAACCAAACAACTCATCAATTTATGGAGAAAATGATCCACACATTAATTGATAATGAAAATAATTGTTAGTTCAGCACTGCAAGTCACTTAAACTCCATTAAGTGCTAGATTTATTCACCCATGTTCACTAATTTTCTAGTTTATTAGGTACACTGAGCTCAAACTAATGCAGCCTAATGACAGTCCTGCAGTAAATCCTCCCTTCATGAAGGTTATAATGTTCTGTTTCTGTTAAAGGTGTTGATTCAAGTTAACTGTCTTTTTTAGAGGCTTTAGTTTGTTGTGCTGTTGACTTGTACTCATATCAAAGAGAGTAGACTTAAATATTAGAAATGCCAAAGGAAATGCAATATAATCCAACAGCACCTCAAACTACAGCCTCCAAAATGACCGTTAATTGGAACATTTTGCAGTTAAACCTTCATGAAGTAGAAGTTATTGCAGGGCTGTTAACAAGCCGTAATAAATCGCCCATTACGTGTATATACAAACAATATGTAATGGCCTGTTATATTTACTTGCACAGAAAGTTCACTTAAACAACTTCAGCTGTAAATCTGAGAACATTTAAAAGTAGAAATGTCCACAAGGGTTTAGAGGAGGTAAAATCTTCTATTCCAGAGAGAGCTCGGTGTTTTAAAGTTGTGCTTCATTACCGCGTCTCATAGTCAAGCTGTCTTTCAGCTCTCTACGTCGTCATTAAGTGCAGGGATGTATGACTGGCTGACTGATGCAGGAACTCCATGTCATGTAAAGCAGGTCTGCAATTGCAGCACTTCATTGCAGTGGAGTGCTGTCATTAACCCTGCTGAGAGCATCTTTCTGCTGTAGAGCTCCAACTCCTGCTCACTGTGGTGGTGATGAGGAAGCTCTGTAGCTGAACATCACACTGTTTGCCCAAACTGCATATCTCCATACTAAATTGCTTTCCTGAAGGATTTCCCTGGTATTGGTTGTTTGTGAAATTACTACGTCTGGAACAATTCCCATAATTGCCACAATGATTTAGTGCCAGTGGAAAGAGATTATACCTCAAATTGTTTCTTCAGAGGGAGATTTACAAGTAGATTTCACAACACTTTACACTCACTAAAGAATCTAATTAATGCAGTGACTTTAGTGATTGACTGTATATCACACAGGGTGTGGCGTCAGTTCATGGCCTCTGAAAACAAAGCAGCAGCAACAGAATTTGCATAGTTTCAACTTAACCTTTAAACCTGCCCTTAGTTTGACTGTTTATTTGAATGAGAAGGCTGGATTGATTGGTGTCTACCCAGTTAGTCTTCACATGTCTTGGGAAATAAGTCATACAAGACTGAGAGAAAACGTATGAAACCACTGAAGCTTGAAAATCAATTTCTAGACCTCAGCAGTAACAGGTAGATGACTGAATGGCCGCATGACGTTTTTGTCCTCGTCAGTGAAGTACTCGCCACTGAATACAGACTTATTTGCAGGACTACAGAGGTGATTTCTACAAGATGCACGATCTGCTTTAGTGTCCATCTTAACATGGAAACCACTGCTTGCAAACCGTACAGTTTATGTAGTTATGTAGTTTAAACACTTAATGTTGTGAGAAGCTTTACTATTCAACCTTGATCTCAGTTCAACAGTCACCTGCATGTAGTAGCCACAATGACGGAATAAATTCATCCCTCTTTTGGTAGCGAGGAATTTAAATTTTCTCTGATTTTGTTAGCATTTCATTTGGAGTAAATGAATGCATTAGAAGCTGTTTACAGACAAATGAGAGAAACTAACCACATTTATCTGCATGATAAAGGAGGACAGTACAAATATTTTACTTTTTTTATATTTTAAACTTAAAACTCTTTGGTATTTTATACAGAGGTGACATTTTTGGTGTACAAATTTAAAGCCTTGTGGTATTTTCCACTCAATATTTGTCACGGTTTGTAGTTAATTTGTCACGACAGTTTAAATGTCCCCTGACACATTTTGTTTATGTTTGATTTCAGGTACAACTCCAAGAGGAGACACTGGAGGAGGACCAAGCTCGGCCTGTAAACATGAGGGTCTTTGGATCCCAGCATCCCTCCATCTCAACATCTGCCAGGACGTCCAGCTGCTGGGCCTGACCGCGGGGAGGGAGCCATGTTATCTGGAGCTGCAGTCGTTTTGTACAGATACTCTGGTTATGCTCATGTTTGACAATAAAAGATCTGTGATCAAACTTGAACTGATGCTGTACAGCCTTTTATTTTTATTTGCCCTCATCAAAGTGCAGCTGAGTAATATCCATTTACAGGTGGGAGTGTTTTTCTGAGGCAAACCAAACATCACATGGGGAGGGGTACTGCTGACACAGCGCTGCAGAAAGAGCAGCACTCTGAAGGGGCTTTCAATCTCTTGACCACACTGCAGATGCTTCTGAATTACTGTTTCATGGAGGATTGTGGTTACTTCTAGTATGGCAAGAATTTGAGTTCTTGCTTTGTTGCTTGTGCTAAAGACAGCACTGATATTCAAGAAGCCAAAATATTAAATGTTTACTTTAAAGTGCTAAAAAAAATGGGAAAAGTTTGCCACGTTGGCAAAAACACATTTGAGTTGTTCACACAAGAAGAACTGGGTCAGCAGCAAATGTTTAGAAAAAGCTCATTATATGCAGTAAGTGTTTTAAGTTCAATGAAAGTTAAAGCAAAATAAAGAGTTTGCTCAAGTGCCAGTACTTTAGTAATTTAACCAGATGACTTTCTAGGACTCCCTGAAGAGCAATATTGACACTGAGTGGATTATCCTGGTGAAATAGTGCAGTGGCTCCCAACCTCCTTTTTAGCTTGAGACTCCTTAAAATGAAGCATTGTCTCCTTGGTGACCCCCTCATCACGAGTTATGAACAGTTTTCCTTCTTAGATTGTTCAATTTGAAGGGTTTTTAGAGGCTTGAAGAGGTGAAAGTACCAAGTATGTGAAAAAACTCTGCTCACTGTTAATCTCTCTTATTAAATGATTTCTGGCTATAATTAAATCCTTAAAATCTCATTTTACAGTGGGAATTTCAGTCTGTTTCCAGTAGAAGTAAACTTGTTTTCAAGAAATTACTAGACATTAATGTTTGTCTTGAAAGAACAAGGTGGGTTGCTGCTCTAGAATGAACGGAAATGACCTTGATTTAAAAAATACTTGAAGCAAATGTGTTTACAGTGGAAAAGAAGCGTTTTAAGAAATGTAAGAACTGAAGTTAGAAGCAAAAATGACTTGGTAAGAAGGAGATTTTTGCAGAGACCCCCCTGAAGGTTGGGAACCACTAAAAATGTGCACTGAAAGTGGAATAACGCACACATGTGACGGCTTGTGTCATCAACCACTCAGCTTTTGTTTCCAAGAAATGAAAACGAGGGTAGCAGCTTCCTCAGAGACCCAAGCCTCCAGTTGCCCCCCGTCTTAGTCCGATCAAAGGAGTTCACTTCACATGTCTCTCCACCATCGACCTCATCATGTGCGGTCAAATTCACTGCGCCGGCGCTGTTGTTGTTGACGTTTTTGTTGGCGTTTTGCGCACCTCCGCCGCTGTGCTCGTCGTCCCAGGTCCCCAGCAGCTCCTTCATCTCCAGCGGGGCGTCTCCCCTCAGATACTGCCAGGCTCTTCTCCCATTGTAGTCCATGGCATCCACGTTGGCACCGAAAGCCCCCACCAGCAGTTTGACCACCATGTACTGCCTGTGCATGCTGGCGACGTGCAGCGGGGTGAGCCCGCCGCTGCCCCGCAAGTTCACATTCACAGGGATCCCCGCACTTTCTGCGTACCGCAAAAGTTGGAGCAGCGTCTCGTCCTGTCCCCTCTTGGCCAGCCAGTGCAGGACCGAGTACCCGCTGATAAAATCCTTCCTAGTTAACAGATAAGGGTCCACGGAGATGAACTCCAGTATGGTTTCATAGTTTCCCTCCACCGCGGACAGCATCCACGCGTGCTCCATCGGATACAGAGCCCAGTCTGCGTCCTGCTCGGAGGTCACACTGTGACTATGTGAGGACAGCACGCTGCTGAACCCGCTCTGTGATGGGTCGCTCAAAAGCAAGTCTTTCAGGTATTTTTTACGCATAGCGGGCGTGAGCGAGCCTCTCTCCGGAGCCTCCCTCTGGAGCCCTCCCGGTGCGGAGCTGTCGGTGACTTCCAGCTGCCTCTGCAGCCGCGACCTACGCTGGAAAGCACTGGGCATGACCTGCATGCCATATTTCGAGAGTCGCTCCACAACGGTGCCCTGTCTGGATCTCCTGCGGCCGTGGGCGTCGGGATTGCTGACGGCTGGTTCAGATCCAGTTGAGTCACATCCAGCATCATCCGATCTGCTCTCATACATGCTGCTGGAGTTCGAGGCTACTTCCCTTTATTTAGACAACACCCACAAGATATCAGTGTCAAATTATAAACTGGGGACGGTTTCCGTCCACTCCGCTGGACTCATTCCCTGGGTCATGAGAGGGAAAAGTTTATTTTTAATATGTATACACACGACTAAAACATTTTAAAATGCATAAGCATATTTTAAGCGTCTCAAGTGCAAAAAGATCAAGTTCCTCATTCTGAAAGCACGATAAGAGACGTTCAATTTAATCCCCTCATCCCATAACAGTTTAAATACCAACAATTAATGTTTGTTTTACTCGACTGCTGCCACGCCACTGCACTCACTCACCTGTTCTGTGTCCAAAGCGCACACCGACTCATGCATTAAGCGCTCTCTCCAAACTGCATCGACCATTAACCATTAAATAACCATTAACGCGCCTAAGTCCCTGTCCAACCTTATTCATAAGCATATTCAGAAGATATAGGTTGTTATTTTAAGGGTTTGTCCCAAAGACTGAGCTACAGACAAGCCGAGATTCTTCTTTCCTTTACAAGAGGAAATGAGACAAAGTTCATTCTAATCTCTGGCAAAACCAATAGCGAGAATCCCTCACGTGACCACTGATGGACTTGAAAGCAGGAAATGAGACATACTGTGGGCACTTCCCTGATACTTTCACAGCCTGTCACCAACTATCAGGTAGAAGTACTCACATCTTGTACTTGAGTTAAAGTAACAATACCACAGTGCAGAAATACTCCATTACAAGAGTAAAGTATTAAAATATGATCAAGTGTACTTAAAGTAGAAGCACTCATTATGCAGAATGGCCCATTTCAGAATAATGTTTATTATTGGGTCATAATTATCAATGCATTAATGTGTAAATCTCTTTAATGTTGAAGCTGGGGCTGATTTTATCATTATCTAACCTATAATGCAATTATTTGATTATATTTTGTATTATTAATCTGAACATGCAAAGTAACTAGTGACTACAGTTATCAAATAAATGTAGTGGAGTAAAAAGTACTACATTTGCCTCTGAAATGCAGTAGTAGAAGTATAAAGTCGCAGAAAATGGAAATACTCAAGTACCTCAAAATTGTACTTCAGTAGAGTAATTGTTACTCTCCACCACTGAGCTACAAACTGGGGCACAGCATAAGAATAGATAAAACAACTTTATTTCAGTAAAAATGTCGTCATAACAAAAGCGTACATAAACATTCAGTCAGTAACAGTTTCTGGAGGAAGTTCGATAGTCAGCTCATCGAGTGTTTGAAGAAAGGCGTCCAGCTCTGAGCAATAACCTGAGAGGGGAGATATAGCAGAGTTAATGATACAGAAGGTTAATGATACCTGTAGTTAATGATACTTGTGGTTTCAGACCTGTGCATGTAATGGCTGCAGCTGCCAGACAATAGTCACTTCTTATAGGGTGCTGCATGTTGTTTTTAAAATCTGGTCATCATCCACATCAGACAACACTAGAGTTGTTACTCCACATAATAATTCTGGTTATTTTCCCAGTTTTCAGATACAATGGGCTTCACAGGATTCCTGTGGTTGTGATCACAGTATTATAAAGCGTGTGGCACCATTCATTTGCGACAAAGTGGCTCCAGTGAAAACTGAAGATAAGATGATAAGTTGATCTGTAGCTTTTACAAATATAATTTTCCTTCACTATTCACCTTTGTTCTGGGGTGGCATCAAAAAATCTCAAACTAGGCAATTATAAACCCAAAACTCTGCATGGTTTAATAATAACTAGAGGTAAGTGAGAAGATTATTGTAATTTGGGTGAACTAACCCTATAAATCTGCTTCATTACGGACGGGCAATATGATGATATAAACCATGAGACAATATAAACTTGCAAGTCATCAGATTTATATCTATATATTCATATCTGGCGGTATTAGATCATTGTAGATGAACGTTTCAAATCAATGAGGATTGTTTTATGGCAATTCTGGATCCAGTATTTTATCATGTCTTCAAAGTGATGAAGTAGGGTGATTTGTCAAGTATTTAATTTGATGGATTAGCCAAAACAGACAATCCTATCTGGTTATTTTATCCATAAATAATGTTTTGATTGGATTGTTCCAGAAATAAGAATAAGTGTGAATGCAGCCCTAATATTAACTTGATACCTGAAGGTTTTGGCATCTTTACAGGGGACAGGTTTGGGAGTGGATCAAACTTTTCCAGGTCCTCCTCACACAGATGTGGAGCTTGTGGGAAACAGGCCAGTCCAGGCAGAGCAAAGCCACTGAGAGGAATCAAATCTTCAGGTACGCTGTACTTCTCAAACTCTGGAAAAATATATCAAATCTCAAGTTTTAAAAACATGTTTCAAAACATTGTGGGTGGAAAACAAGCCACATCACAGGTGAATGAGGCTTATACATGTTGAGTCATTAACATATTTGCCATGTGCAATTCCTCTTATGTAGCACAGATGAGCTGCAATGGGCTGAGTCCTGAGGGAATAAACCATTAATGGATTCAAAGGAAGCAAAGCTAATGTGCTGCTGCAGCGGGATTTCTACAGAAAATGTCAATTCTGATTAAACAGCATTTTACCTCCAAATCCCACACCTTAAATGTGATCGTACAGCTGATGTCATAGTTACCTAGAGGGTCATAAGGGATGAACTTCTCAATTTCTGGATATTCCTCGACTTTGGAGTGAGGAGCATGTTTGACTTTAGTTTCCTGTGGGGAACAGTATTGCATTAATACCCGTGTAGTTCGAGGTAAAGGGTAAATAGGTGACATTACATTTAGATTGCTACTGTGGTTTCTTTCAACCTGTGGCTTTAGGAGTTTCTTCTCTTGTGTGTTGACGGCAGGGGTTGAGATTTTTTTGTTGACAGTACCAAAAGCCTTACGACCAGATGGTAGAGGAGTGTTAAAGGTTTTAGCAGTCATAGGAGATTTCAAGAGTTTCTCTGAGGGGAAAAAGCAATGATTAATACATATTTCCACACAGTCCACTATTACTGCTGGAAGAAAAATAAACTTGGCACAACGTTGGTATTTCCATACCTGGAGCAGACTGAAGCCGCTGTCGCATCTTCAGAGTAGATGGATGAAGGCAGGCATTTTCGCGCTCTGCAAAGATTATGTTGGCCATTGTATCTGAAAACACAACCTGATATTAGCTACTGCAACACATTACAATCCATCACCATGGAAGACACCTTTCTATGGCAGACATTTTGACACGTTATAGCAAGAAGAGCACAGGTGTAATGGCTGTACTCCATTTAGATTCGTCAGCCACAGGATCCTGGTATTGTGCATGGGACATTTTAATGGGGCCAAGCCATCATTAATGTTTTAAAGCTCAAGCTGTTAGTCAAGTAATCAATTAATCAGCAAAAAAGAAGAAGAAAAAAAGAGAACTACTGATGATCACTTAACCATTTCGACCAAAAATGTGAAATATTCTCTGGTTCCAGCTTTTTGTCATAAGATAGTAAACTGAATAACTTTTGGTTTTGTACAGTTTGATGAAACAACTTTAAGATGCCACTTTGGGCGTTTTCACTTTTCTCTAACATTTTATAGACAAAGACATTAATCAATAACTAAAATTATTGTTAGTTGCATCCCTAAAGGTTAGAGCGTGAGAGTTGGCCTTGGAAATAGTTTGAGAAAATAATCTTAACTGCTCAAGATCCACTTACTGGCTTTCAACCACATCTCACGGCCTTCAACAGATCAGTTGTGATAACTGAGCCAACTCCGGCCGCTGATGAAGACCGTAAAATGCGGCTGAAGCTTTGGGAAAAGCCAGTAAGTGGACCTCGAGTTACTATTCATTTTGTAAAATCAAATACAACAAAAGTCCACGTGTCTAAATGAATTACAATAATTCCTGTACCAAAAAAAATGGTACACAGCAAAACTGTCTTTTGTAGTGGATCAGGTCATGTGTACGGAAGCCGCGAACGGCCGTGCTTGCAATTATTTTTTGTTTTTTTTTAATTGCGTTATTGAGATCCCGAGTTTATTATGGAGATAACAGGTTAATTTCTCAAGCAAACAAGAGGCCAGTTTCAGGGACACACACACACACACAATAGGCTTACATACAGTGGTCAACTTAAAGCAGATGTGTTACTGTCCAGTAGGCTACAACCAAAATACTTGTCGTTGATATGGGGGAACAGGAAAAGAAACTACACACAGGTGGGTGTTTGAATGAGGGCAGAACAATTATCAGATGTGATCAAATGAACCAGACACTCATTTTCGAGTGCTCCATAATTAATTAAAAGTCGTTATCTCGAGAAAACGACTTTTATTATCTCCAGACAATGAAATAATTAACTGGTGATCTCGAGATAACGGTTAAAAAAAAAAAAAAATTGCAGGCACGGCCGTTCTCGGCTTCCGTACATGTGAAATCCAAACAAACTGTAGCTAATAGCCACCATGGCTGGTATCCAGCCTGTGTTCACTCTGCATCTGACACTAAACCGTAAAGTAACAGTAAAGTGCACTGCCGCTAATAGCAAATATGGCAGTGTTACAGCACTTAATAGTTGTAGCTACCATTAATGAATAACACTGGTCCACTGCGAGCTCCCAAACTGCTGAAATACAGCTCGTTGTCTCCCTGTCTTTATCCTGTTTTTAGTTTTACGTTAACTGCCCTGTCATGTTCTGTCTTTAGCCCAGTTTAATTAACGTTAGAAGACTTTTGTTCGTCATGGCAACGAGTTAAAAAAACGTTAACGTCACACAAATCCCGTGTAACCATGAAAATGTTCGTTAACTATGAGCTAGCTAGCATCACACTGCTAACCTCAGCTTAGTTTACGTTATCATTAACGTTAGCGAGCTAAAGTTTACATCAGTTGACTTGACGTTAGCTTAATTAGGTCAGGATAATCAACTTTTGGTGAGCTGAAGATACAAATTCAAAATCTTGCCGAATATAAGTTAGCTAGCTTACGTTGGTCACGTCTTCCTTTAGCTTAAAACTTACTGGTATTAGCTAAGAGTGCTGATAGATGCACCAGCACCTTGGAAACACCGGTGTTAGCGTTAACGTTACCTGAGTCAGGTGTGCTTTACGCCGCTTGTTGTTCTCCTGCTTCAGACCAGAAAGTTGTTGTGGTGTAAAATCTATGTCTCGGTGGCCGCGGCTCCTTTTTAAATTCACTGCCTTCGTCCCATTGGCCGCTGCAGTACAGAGGACTTGAATGGGGCGTTTCCCAAAACATATTTCCGTCATATTTATGCCAATAACTTACACTACATATAGCTTGTTAAATCATAGGAAAATCTAAATATTAAGGAATTTATTCCCTGTAATTCATCTACAAGGAAAACCCTTTTTATTCAGAGATGTAACCGTTAGCTACCATAATCAGCCCTACTTCCTGGTCTGTTCAAACACCTCGTGTGTGTTTTTGATTTAATATTTCAAAGTTATATCAATATATTTGTATGTAGCCTTTATAGCTTGTTTCCCGTGGTTTTATCACTTTATCGCTGCTAAATAATCATCTCCATCTGTAACGCTCATTGACGGCTGCGCTTCACTTCCTTTCGTACTGGACGAAACCATGAAGGCACCCTGTGTGTGGGGGGGCTCAGTGGGCAGTGCTCATTTTAAATCATACTTATTTGGAGGAAATTCAAAAGAAAAAAACACGAGTCGGAGTGTATGTGGCGTTTATAAGTGTTTTAACTTCATGTGAGTTTACAGTAATCACAGTATCGTACCTAAAATAGCCTGTTGAACAGTGGTACAGCCCCACTACTAGGCCATCTCTCGGCGTCAGTTGAACGGTGCAGCTCGCTCCGCTCGACACAGAGAGCAGCAGAGGTTTCGTCCTCCAGCTAACAGCTACCACCATGGCGTCAACCGAGATAGCGAGGCAAGCGGTGAGTAGATTATTTTACTCAGGATGCCATTGTCAGTATCAACACATACCTCTTGAAATATGCTCGCTAGCCTCAGTAGTGTCCAAAATATAATTTCAGCGTTACGTAAGAGAAGGTAATTTGGAATAGATTTAGGTTAGCTAGCTAGTCACCACCCGCTTTTCGTGGTTATATTCCAGCCAAAATTCAGCCTAACGTCGCTAAACAAAAGGACTTATAGTGGCTGTTAACTATTAGAAAAAATAATCATGCGTTTCTAAATCTTTTGCCGATTTTAAATTAAGGCCTAAGGCTGCTCAGTCGTAGCTTTCTGTTAAAATATACCCACTCCAGTGCTCATTTTCGGAAGCTAACGCCTGCAGATTTCCTGTACTGATATCGTTAGCTAAAACCACCTTTCAAACAATGTGGTGCTTTTAAAATATTTTAAATACAGTGTAGTAGTGTGTATTAGCTCACGTTAAAACGATAACCCATTGTAGAGCCATTGGTAGGCCATTCATTCTGAACGCCCCCATTTCAGCACAGCTACGATGCTCATTTCCGTTATGTTGTTTCATGTTAGTCCCGTTAACTTTCAGTCGGGCGTTGTCTGATGTTCATAGGAAATATGGACAAAACTGGATTCTATCTGTTTATAGGCATTTAGGCCTGCAATTTAAAAAAAAAAAGCGTGTGTAAAGTTTGTTTTTTGTTTGAGGGGGGAGAAAAAGGAAGCCACTACACCCAGAGAAGGAGGGCTCGGAATAGCATAAGGTTTTGCAGTTTGATATCCCTTTGCGGCTCAATGAATGAAAACCCGCTGTGTGTTACTTGGCTGTGACTGTCTTTGAAAAGCAGGAATGGTTTCAGGAATGTTGCACTTGCAGCTGAAGAGGAAAGGCTGTTTGTCCAGTCACATTACCCCCCAGTTTTCCAAATACCCCCTCAGCTGTTTAAACCCAATTTCAACTATCCAAATAATCCCCAACTGTCCAGCATCATCAGCTTGTCCAGTTATTTTAAATTGACCCTGAAATGGAATTTTTTCCCTCTCAAAGCCTATGCCACATTTAAAACCAACATTGTGTTATGTTAAGCCACATAATGGCCGGTTGGCTGAGGTTTAGCTGGTTGAGAGCTCTTGCTTTGCCATATAATCTAAATTCTTTGCTTTCCTGCACCTCATGATGTAGACGTAGGCTGCAGAAATGAGCTTCACGGAGATGGCGATGCTCAGCAGCAGCCACACGCCCCCACACACATGTACCAACAGTGCTTTTACACTTTGGTGTTTTGTGTCACTCTGGTCCAGAGATAGACTGTGTACAAACACTGTAATAGCAGAGTGAATGGAAGTGCAACTGGCCTAAAATAGGGAGCTTAAGGGTTCAAGTCAAAGTGATACCACAGAAAC
The DNA here is from genome assembly GCA_003416845.1 of Oplegnathus fasciatus. Lineage (NCBI taxonomy): Eukaryota > Metazoa > Chordata > Actinopteri > Centrarchiformes > Oplegnathidae > Oplegnathus > Oplegnathus fasciatus. The sequence goes on along the minus strand of NTHP01000204.1, from coordinate 127,933 downwards.
ACACACTGCTGGCTACGTTAAATTAACTCGTGGGCTCTTATTTTGTCAATTTCTAAACAATCAGCCCTTTAATTATATATGCTTTTTTGCTGAATTTACAGTTATCTTGATGTGAGCAGCGATACCTTTCCATATATGTACATTGTGGTTTGTAACTGTCTCGTCTGTGGGAAGAAAGTCACAGCTCAGGAAACAGGAAGTGAGCTGCATTGCACCTGAAGACAGTCTCAAAGACTAACATGATTAAATATGGTGGAAAGTGTGCTAATTCGAGTGTTATTTGGTAATATAATGTTATTTCTCCACAGGACAACAATCTTTGAGATGTTAATTGTAGAGTGTTGGTGCATACAGGCGTGACAACATAATGCCTTAAAAAGTCATATCACTGCATAAGGTGGTCAGTGATTGAAACCTGTTGATTTTTGTTGTTTTTTAGGGTGAAGGTGCTCGTGCTGTCCCTCTGGCGGGCCATGTCGGCTTCGACAGCATGCCTGACCAGCTGGTCAACAAGTCTGTCAACCACGGATTCTGCTTCAACATCCTCTGTGTTGGTGAGTGCGTCATGCGTGAAAATGCGTTTCCTCTCTCTCCTTAGGCTAAAAGACGACTTAGTTGCTTCATTGAAAGTCAGGCTTTTCCACAAGATGCAAAGCGTATTGCTCAGTATTTGACCAGCTTAGATTCCCTCAGGCCAGTCAGCATTGGTTACCATAATGAGTAAGATGCTCTGGGTTCATATAGGAAATTCAGAAATGTCTGCAGGTAGTTACTTGACTTTTGGTATAACATTATTCATCAACATGACTGTTAAAAACATATAGAAGAAGTCTTTTGCAGGATTTGTTGGACAGTCAGAAATCCCTGTACCCTCAATTTTATATTGACAAAACAAGTCACTTCAGCTTCATTAAGTGCAAGAATTATTCACTCACATGCACTCAGTTGCCAGTTTATTAGGTGCACCCAGCTAAAACTAATGAAATCTAATACATCAGTCCTGCAATAAACCCGAGCTTTACAGAGGAGATGAAGTTCAGTTTGTGTTGAAGCTGTTTTTAGAGGCGTTGATTCAACTTTATGGTCATTTTGAAGGCTATAGTTTGCGGTGCTGTCTCATTTTGTTGTGTTATACTGAGATATTTTTTCCACTCCATTTGTATCAGTGAGTCCTTGCTCGAACTTTAGATGTTACTGTTTTTGGCAACATTGCACTACTGCCGGCTGCACACAGTCAGACAATTCTTGGGGGCACATGAAATCCTCAGGCAGCAATGGAAACGTGTAACCAACTGGCTGGCCATCTCTTTCTCTGCCTTTTTGTTTGCTTCTTCCATTACATTTTCTAATTTTAGTATTCACAGAGAGGAAGACATGGCACACACACACACAAATGTGTTGTGCACACCGATATGCAAACACTTTAAAGCTTTGAATTCTAGACTCACATTTTGTAGATCAAATATCTGATGGTGATGCTGTATCATTTTGCTCCTGTTTTTAATATTTTACTACCGTTGGTAGTTGGTATTTCTTTAGGACCGTGTGTGCTACCTGTTTTGTGATATATTGCTATTTAGAGAAACATATATTATACATATATTTCTATTTTTAAAACTTTTGAGGATGCCTGGTGGCTATTTTTAGTGGCATGGTTTTGACTTGCCTCCCAGCTGAAAACCTCTCTGCTATTTTGTGGATATACCGAGTCCTTTTTACATTAGTGTAGGAGTGAAAAGTGGACACACAATAATGTGTATTTCAGAATTTAAACAAAACTAATTTCATTCTTACTTTATATTGGTGCTATTACAACCAGAATTTCTAAACACTCTAGATAAACATTATTACAATCCATTCAAGACTAGAAACTAACAACATCTTCGGTTGCAAACTGTAAATGCTGCTGTGTGACTCACAAGGCAAAGACATGTGATCTTTGTTTATTTTATAATTTAGTTGTGGTCTAAAATTCCAAAGAGGGAATCAGCAATGTGTAGATGAGTGGTTCCATTGGGCTTAAAGATGACATTTCTGCACAGACTTTTTGTTATGTTATTTATGATTTCAGGAGGTTTGATTGCAGTCCTCTCCAGTTTGGCTCCCAGTTTCTTCAAACAAGATGCCAAATTGCCTTCAGCATGAGAGACTTCTCTATAGTGACTTAAACGGAGCTCAGAGACATGCAATAGGACCCTCGATGCATCCGTTACTTTGGATTCTGAGGGAAAGATTGGAAATTTGGAACATTGTGAGATATCCTACAAAAATGGGCTAACATGCTTAGACTGTAGGTCAGGCTGTGATGAATAAAAATAGAATTTCTTACAGAGGGAGCTCTGTATCTGAGTCATCTGACAGCCTCTAACAGTAAATGGATGTCAGAATACATCAGCGAATATGCAGCTACTTCTGCCGTTTTTGTGGCTTCAAGCATTTGAAAATTATCTAGTTTGTTATCATCTTCAAAATGTAAGATTTAATCTACTCTCACTTTATTAGACACCCTGTAATGCTTCCTTTTTGAGTTCCATTAAATAGGTGGTCAATAACAGAAGCTGACAAATAAAAGCAGTCAATATAATTGAATTTGTGCTTGTTGGGAAGGTATGCAGGGTAAAAAAGATAGACAACAGCTGACTGAGCTCAAAATCAAGGTTTGTAGAAACCCGGTAACGTGATGTATTTTCTCTGTTGTCAGGCGAGACGGGTCTGGGGAAGTCCACCCTGATGGACACGTTGTTCAACACCAAGTTTGAGGGTGAGCCCACTCAGCACAACCAGCCGGGAGTCACGCTCAAGTCCAACACCTATGAACTCCAGGAGAGTAACGTGCGTCTCAAGCTCACCGTCGTCAACACCGTGGGCTTCGGAGACCAGATCAACAAAGAAGACAGGTAAAGAAGATGTCTTTGAGAGAGGGAAAGGTCTGATATCAGGAAACTGGTTTCTTTTTATACTGTTGTTTTTATACTGTCAGGCTCCGTCTTTGTGAGCAGTAGCAGAAATCCACGCTTGATTGTAAACACAACATTCCTGACATACAATGACTCTGTTGGAACTCAGGTGTCATTCAGTCCTGATCCCTTAGGATGTGGAATCAAGTCTCCATCTAAAGTAGCTTCCTCAGTAGTGTCATGGTATCAGCTTTTAAAAACAGCACTGAGGCTTTTTCTAAAACAAGATTTTAGCCGCTGGAAGTATTTCATCAAACTTAATTGTTACCGAGCTTGTTGTCCACAATGTAATTGCAAACTCTGCTCCTGAGGTAAGTTTAGGGTGAGAATGATGTCAGGTGAGCTCCAGCTCTGTAAGCTCTCTGTAATGGGAAGGCTGCGGTTGTTTCCAGGTTTTACACTTTGTTCAGTATCAAATTGCCAGTCATAGAGGAAATAACGTGGACTTACTGCATTTTACACAAGCACATACTCATAGTCATGTGAACTTCACACTGGTAGAATATCCTACAGTGTGTACACAAGCTGTGTGTTTCTCTGTGCTTGTGTCTGTTCATGTGTGTGTGCTGGGAAGGGTGGATGCCTTTGAAGCTTCCTGTAGACCTCAGTGCATGGGGTCATACCTCTTGTTCTTATGTCCATTTTCTATAGCACGTATCCTTTTCAGGTCTGCAGGTAGTGTTGAAATAATTATTGTATCATTCAGTTGACTGAATATGAATAACAATTTGAAAATCTATTAATTATTGTTGTCATTTACTAAGTAAATGTGGTGGTTAGACCTTCCCAAATGGATGCAAACTTCAAAGGTGGGTCCTCCAGAAAACCTAAAGGCCAGACCGAGACTGAACAGTCTCCCCAGATGAGACGGTTTATCCTCACAGAGACCGAAACTGATGATGGATCCCATCAACTTGTTAATTTTTAACTTAAGTGTTTACCAGGAAGTTGCTCCCAAACGGCT
>NTHP01000204.1:83260-123860 GCA_003416845.1 Oplegnathus fasciatus | reverse complement strand
TAAATACCAGGTGTAAGTTCCAGTATACCTGAGTTTACAGCACAAGTTGTGACATTTTACCTCAACACACGATGGACAAGTGTCAAGCAAATTTCGGAGTTGATGAACGTCGCCTAAATGCCTCCCAGCTGAAAACTTTGAGAAACTCTGCTATTTTGTGGATCCATTTATATTTGTGTAGAAGTGAAAGGTGGGAAAGACAATCGTGTTTTTCACAATTTAAACTTTACTTTATATTGGTGGTATTTCAACCAGCATTTCTAAACACTCTAGACAAACATTACTGCAATCCATTCAAGAATATGGAAGCAAAAATGATCCAGGAGACTAACAAAAGCTTTTGGCACAAACTGTAAATGCTGCTGTGTGTCTCACAAGTAAGGAATTTCACAGTAGTTCAAGCATCACTTGAGACATGTGATCGTTGTTTTTTTTATAGATCACATGCTTGTGTGATACCGCCGGCCTCAAAGAATAGTCTGTCGGTTTCCTCTAAAATCAAATTTTGGCAAAATAAGTCTGTAAGACCTTTTAAAGGGCACCATGTATCTATATCCAATCAGTGCAGCTACACTCAGCTACTACTCATTGTAACTGTGAAGCTTTGCACAGATGCAGATAACTCACAGTGTATTGTTTAGTAACAGAACAGGACATTGTTTAATAAAGAGTATATCAGAAAAGAAATGCTCAAATTTCTTCCACGTTTCTCCTTTTTCTGACAGCTACAAGTCTATTGTGGAGTTCATCGACGCCCAGTTTGAAGCATATCTACAGGAGGAGCTGAAAATCAAGCGCACGCTACACAGCTACCACGACACCCGCATCCACGCATGCCTGTACTTCATCGCTCCAACGGGACACTCGCTCAAATCCCTGGACTTGGTGACCATGAAGAAACTTGATAGCAAGGTGAGCTTCACTTCATCAAACTGTTATCATCAGCCAGAAGCCATTTTTATTCTCAAAGTTTGCGGTAGAATTAGTTTTTGTTGATTTGTTGAGCCGGGGAATAATTTTTCAGAGACCCACTTTCAATTCTGGGTGTTTTCCATCAGTTCCAGATCAATTCCAGCCAGTGTTATAGAGTTTAATGGTGGCTCTTGTAATATAAAAGCATCATACAGTGTATTTGCAATTGTGTAAGATTCACAAATTTAATAGCCATGGTGTCTGTATTGTTATATTTTAGTGTTAAGTGAGCAGTACAGTTGTACTGCAGGAGACTGATCTTAAAGAATAACTGTTATACAATGCCTACGAACATGGATAGACTTACTGTAGCACGTCATAGATACACTGTAGGTAAATCCTTTGGCACTGCGTTGTTGTTTGCAGCTTTTGATCTGTCTACTCTAGTCATGGGTCATAAACCTTTTCGAGGCCATCTGCCTGCATGCAAATTGGCTCTGGTCTCGTTGCTGCGTCGGTGTAGGTCAGCTGTGAAATGCAGTCGGCTCAGTGACCGCTGCCTCGTTTTCTATGAGGTCCTCTCCACAGTAGCTTATTTGCATGGACCTCCTGGCTTTTGTACAAAGAGTTGGCTCAGTGTTTGCCAGAGCAGCTGAGCCCTCTGGCAAGCGCTCACAACAGCGTCATCCAGGGCAGAGCCTCCTCCGTTTACACATTCACCTAGGGGGGCGTTCAAACAATACTCCACTGCACCCCTGAGTCCAGTGAGGTTTCAACGTCTTGCTCAAGGACACTTAAACAGAATATTTTTGTTCACACGACCCGAGTGTCCCTCGCTGTGAGTTAAAGGGGCCCCCGGTTAGAAAGCAATAATTTGTGATTGTGTAGGCGACAGCGCACTGAGAAAGTAGTTGTGTGGGAGTGAAAGTCTCATTTTTCATCGACTAGTTGTAACTGCATATATGAGAATGACCCTGCCTGGTTTTTCCCTCCTCCCTATCTGTCTGTATTTATTTTTCTATTTGGATAACATGGATAGCATAGCATAAATGTTGTTGAAATCAATTGCGTCTGACTGTTAACACCATGCTTGGAGAGCTTTTAAGTGATCTGGAGCAGGAGATAGAAGCCTGCTGCTCCCTTTGCTGCATTTACTATTTATATCTCTGTGCTTAAGAATGTGTAATTGTCTGCAATACACAAAGGTCTGATTTGTAGAGATCCTGGGCCTAGAGAGAGGAACTGGTGTGTTGAGATAATGAAGAGAGCTTGGGTTATTCAGTACCCTTTCCTTTAGTGAAATTGTATTTGAAATTACCACTACAATCCTGCAACCAGTGATTGGAAGGGGTATAAATGCAATATGTATAGGTGTATGTTATTCTGTTACTAAACCTGTGTGTTGTTCAGTTGGAACTACTGGTTCTAAAGGACCAGAATTATTTGATTTGTAATGTGTGTTTTTGTTTTTTTAAATACATGAACTCTTTTCTAAAATTGGACTACACAAATGGTGGTGAGGAAAAGTTGTCACCGACAGACAGCTAGAAGTTGCTCTATGTTTAGCTGCATATCTGAAAGCGTTGTCTGCACCTTGTCATTGTGTCAGCCTATGTTAAATCTCTCCTCATTTCTCAACTGCAGGTCAATATTATCCCAATCATTGCCAAGTCGGACGCCATCTCCAAGAGCGAGCTGGCCAAGTTCAAAATCAAAATCACCAGCGAGCTGGTCAGCAACGGAGTGCAGATCTACCAATTCCCCACAGATGACGAGTCTGTGGCAGAGATCAACTCCACCATGAACGTAAGGCTCACAACTGGCTTTCTATCTACGTCACATGCTTTCATACAGAATATATAACTTTGTTCACATTAGAGATGCTGTGTAAGCTCATGTTGGTCAGGAAGTACAGCGGTTTACGCAGCACATTTCTTGTAAGTTTTAACATAAATTCTGGTATGCTATACCGGCGTAAACAACATGTGATGTAGAATCAGGACAGGCATCGTCTGTGTCTGCTCAGGCTGTCAGGAAGCCGCCCCATGCAGGGAGGAGTGTGTTCAGAGCAGCACAATCAGCCAGCTCGCTCTACAGGAAGCCTGCAGTGTGGGAAAGGGCCTGCGTTCACTGACAGATGAGCCAAGGCTCACTTAGCTGTTTATGAGGTCTGATCTGTGGAAATGCCTTAACGCTCGTTAACTGATTGTGTTAGACCGCTGCCTCTCGGCTGTTTTTATACAGTCTGACCACGACTCTGTTCTGATAAAAGGTCATACATCCTCCTGTCAGAGCTGCTTCTTGGTGTCTGTGAAAATTAGCTTTAAGTGTACATAAATAGAAATAACACATTTTTCTCAGTTTTCTTAGTGATGACACTACCTAGGAATGTGTGCTTTTTGAATTGTCTTCATACCTCATGTATGAATGAGATGGCTGCACTATTACTCTTGGATTTTTGAGTAATTAAATGTTAGCAGAGCTGCAGCATATATATGTGCAATTTTGTTGGGTGATGAGAATCCGCAGAGCTCTCAGGTGTGTTTGGCAGTATACCATCGTTGCTTTTCCTTCTGCTCCACAGAGCCATTTGCCATTTGCCGTGGTGGGGAGCACGGAGGAAGTGAAGATCGGGAACAAGATGGTGAAGGCCCGGCAGTACCCCTGGGGGACGGTGCAGGGTAAGCCTAGGTCACATTGTGCACAGGAAATGAGAGCTTGCTCCCTCGCGTCAGAGCTGCTGCAGCTACTCCCTCCCCTCATATTCCTCTTCGGCTCCAACAGCTGCTGCAAACTAACTGATAACCAGTTATATAACCTCATTTAGCTGCAGCACCCTCTCTGCCATTACACTGTATGTTAGAGCCGCACCAGCTCTTAGCTCTTACAGATTTACACATTTTATGTCATTGACGATGTTGATTTGTTATTGACCTACTTAATCAATCCATGATGGAGTCTGTGTAATGTATTGCAAATAGAAAGCAGTCACAATACTTTATATCAAAAGGGTATTATATCAATACTCTACATACGAGTATCTGAAATGTGTGGCAAAGCTCAAGTTACACTGATCTGCTCTTAAGCTATTTGATACTTTTCCAGCCTCATTCTGTACAGCTTTAAACTCTATGGTGTTATTATCATGTGTGTGTGTGTGTGTCGCTGCTTGTGTGGGTGTTTGGGTGGTTTGCCAGGACAAGACCTAATCAGCTCACAGCTTAAATGCAGTGCAATCAATAAGGATGTGGACAGTTTTGGGTTGGTTTTGTATAGGGCTGCAACTTACAATTATTTTCATGATTCTGTGTCAATTAATCGCTTGGTCTATGAAAGGTCACAAAGTAGTGAAAAATGCTCATCACAATTTCCCAGAGCACAAGGTGACATCATCAAATATCTAAAACCCAACGATATTCAGTTTATAATCATATAAAACAGAAAAAGCAGAAAATCGTCACATTGGAGAAGCTAGAACCCCAGAGTAGTTGGCATTTTGCTTGATAAATAACTTGCAGCTGACTGTCATTCGGTTTGGCATTGATTTTCGGGGGTTTACATCCACCCCAATGTAGAAACTGTAGCCCTTTTTATTCATAACCCCCCTGGGGAAAATAGGGCTACGATTTCTACATTGTTTACCCAATAAGGTTATAAACACCCTCAAATATCCCTGAAGCTGAAAGTCAGCACTTTAACCTCACAGTCATTGTTTCATTTGAAATTCAATGTGCTGGATTACAGCCAGCACCATGAAAAACATATCGCTGTCCTAATGCTTACAGACTACACTGTATAATATTTCTGGCCGGAGGCTTTACCTGACATTGGGTCTGTTTGCCACAGACTGACTGCGTGTGTGCCTGTGGACTCACATGAAGTCACATGGTCTGTGGGAATGTGGTGCTTAGCTGAGTCCAGTAACAAAATCAATAGACAAGCCACAGGACATGAACACTATTCTGTTTTGAGCTGGCACTGTTGGTAGGACTGAGTATGTGAATTACTCTCTCAGGTTATAATACATTAGATTATTTGCTGCAAGTCAATTTTAACGTTAAGTAAAGTGATGCTAGTGTTATGACCTTCTGCCACTGTACACTTACTGCAAAAATACATAATCCATAATAAATAGGATGCCATCTGATGTGTTGTGTTTCATGTGCCACTATGATGTGTCTCTCACAGTGGAAAATGAGAATCACTGTGACTTCGTCAAATTGCGAGAAATGCTGATCAGAGTGAACATGGAGGACCTGCGAGAACAGACTCACACGCGTCATTACGAGCTCTACCGCCGCTGCAAACTGGAGGAGATGGGCTTTAAGGACACAGACCCTGACAGCAAGCCCTTCAGGTAGTAGACTCGAGATTGCTCTCATACAGCTGGACTTTTATCTTCTTGCTCTCCACCTACATACATCTGCTTGTTTCTTCTCTGCTCTCTATTTCATTTAACATTTTTCTGCTTCCATTTATCACTGGAACCTTTTATTCTTTTGTTAGATTACATCAGTTTGTGTCTGCATCTGATGTGTTAGTGCGTGATTCAGTGTAATGTTTCTGCTATTCATTTCTCCTTTTTCCTCTGCCAGTCTTCAGGAGACGTATGAAGCAAAGAGGAACGAGTTCATGGGTGAGCTGCAGAAGAAAGAAGAAGAAATGAGGCAAATGTTCGTCCAAAGAGTGAAAGAGAAGGAGGCCGAGCTCAAAGAAGCAGAGAAAGAGGTATCATCATTAAACTTGGATCCTACCTCATCCTGAAATATCATGCGCATCACTGATCTTTGTTTAAGGAAGTCTCTGCTCTTGTCTCAAATAACACAAATAACATTACTTCCTTTGTCGCCACCACATAGCTGCATGAGAAGTTTGACCGTTTGAAGAAGCTCCACCAGGACGAGAAAAAGAAACTGGAGGAGAAGAAGAAGTCCCTGGACGACGAGCTGAACATGTTCAAACAGAAAAAGACTGCTGCAGAGCTCTTGCAGAACCAAGCCCAGCAGGCAGGGGGCTCCACCACACTCAAGAGGGACAAAGAGAGGAAAAAGTAAGTATTGTTCTCTTCCTCCTGTGTTCCTCCTTACATCTATCCTTACATCTTAGGTGCAGGAGACCACCTCCAGTTGTAAATGGATTGGAAAAGTCTGAATACTATGAGCCTGGGAGGAACAAGGCCACATATTATTACATTGACTTTTCAGGATGTAGTTTCTGGGCTCTGTTCAGAGAATTGCCTTAAAGATTTGTGTTACACATCAGTACATGGATACCATTACCAATATGTGAGACTTTTTTTGTGTTAAATGTGCATTAGACTAAAATATGTAGCTGTACCCTGACAAAAATGCAAACTCCCTGAGCGTTTATTCCACTTTATGCACATGTGCTGCAGACAGAACTTAATTTCTGTCGGTCCCACTAATATCATCAAGCGCTTAGTGGTTTCTCTGTCACCACTCATTAATAATCCACCTGGTATTTGTATAATCTAATACGTACAGTAGTTAAAGGCTCTGGCTAAGCCTAAGAACTTTCTCAGACTCTCACTTTGCTCTTTATTGCTGAGAGGCAGATGAATGCAGAGAATATGTTGAGAGCTGACCAGAATTCATAATTTATCACCAATGTGGAAAATTAAGAGGAGCAGAGAAGGGGAGAGGCTGTCCTCTGTGAGCTGTCCTCATCTAAATAGTTGAAAAGTTGCCAACTGTCAGCGTAGCTTGATGAGTGAATTCCAGCCAGAAATCATTGAACAGATTAATGTGAATAACTTTATTGTTAACAATTACCAGACAGTTCCATTAACTTGAAAGGGAGCTGATAAATTAAATACATGTTTTAAAGGTCATAGTTCATAATTGTTTCAATCACATCATGGAAACTATTTGACTATTTTCCTCCATCCCATCTGTTCCATTGTAGTCACAGTGACCACTCCTCTGGTTTTAATGAATTTTCCAGATTTTTCTTTTCTTGTTTATATCTTGACATTAATTCTCTTGTTCCCTCCAACAGTTTATATCAATAGTTTCATTAAATCGTGAGTGTATGAGGCTGTTCTCCACAACATGTGTCACATTTCAAGGCAGTGTTTGAAGCCAGATGTGTTCAAGTATGGTTGTAGTGTGCTGCTGACATCCCTTCATGTTGGTAATCAACTCCTGGTTTTGTGTTGAAGCTGATGTGACGCCGTGCCTCTTAGAAAAGGAAGAAGACACTTGCACTGAGAAGGTTCTTGTTGCTTTATTTTCTTCCCTGTTAATTTTCTTTTCTTCACAGCCACTTCTTGTCTTTTCATGAGCTCTGCCTGGAAAGTTTCTCTTCCAAAAAGGGGGCAGCTGTGCCACTTTAGCTTTGTCTGTGGGTCACTGATTAAAACCGACTAGAGAGGTCTTGCACTTGAAGTGTTACCAAGGATAATAACTATGTTTTATCGGTATTTAACCTTCTGGATTAAGTCAGTGTTTTCTTCAGTTCCCACAGTTATTGATTACTGCTTGTTGTGTAGATGTGAATCTGTCCTGTGAGTGCATGTGTCACCTATGTTGCATCCATAATGTTTTCCAGTTAACTCCTCCCACACTTGCTGCATGCTGCATGAGGCACCTTTTCTGGTAAGACTCCCCTCTTGAGTTACACCACCAACAATCAAGTATTGAAAAAAAAATTAGGCATTATTGATTGGCTAGACAAACCTTTTAATTTATTACATGTACATGAAAAGAATTATTGTAAAATACAAGTTTGAAATAAATCATTACCCAAATTAGAGTTTAGGAAACAAAACTGACAATCTGCACACTTGATTAAAGGTCCTAAATTGGGCTAAAAAAGGCAACATTTCTTTAATCCATTCTGTGGATACCCTCCATTTTTTCCGTCATTGCATCTGACATCCTGCACCTGGCCTAAATATAGAACGGGCTGTGTACATTACTTCTTTTCTGCATTTCCACATTAGAATTTAAACACAATCAAATGAACCTTTAAAAGCTATTATCTAAATTCATATGCATTTAATTTGCTCTTTAAAGTTATTTAAATATGATACAGTCTGAGTAATTCAGATATTTCAGTGTTGCAGGCCTGCAGTATATCATAGGCAACATCTGTGTCGATCATATCCTTCAGCTGGCAGTGTTTACCGTCCTTGTGCCAGCTACTAAATCAACCAGTTTATTAGATCCCCGCACACCCAGTTGATGTACTGCCCCATCTGCCTCCCTAAATCCACAACAGTCTCCTTTATGTGGCTCTTCCAAGTCCTTCCCCACATGGCCCTGTAATCACACAAAGAGCCATTCAAGGCTGAACTGAGACTAACAGGTCACACCAGAGCAGCGGACAGCCTCAGGGCCCATCTCTGTTCGTAGAGATGACATGTTTTGTTGATCTCCCAGCCATATGACGACCCCCTCCGCCACCCCTCCCTCTTGAGCGGGTACAAAAGCCAAATCCACAGAGAGAGATGTTGTTGAGACTCAACCGCTGGGGAGGGTAGAAGTGAACGAAGACATCTGTCTCGCAATCTGTAAACTCCTCAAGCAGCTCAGGACTGTTAGAATAGAGGAAAACAAGCTGCTGTTTGATGAACAACGAGGAAGACAATTAGAGACGTTGTTTAAAGCTCAGGAGCGGAACAAAACCTCTAAAAAAACATTTATTTGTCTGATTCCAAGGCGACTGTACTTGCACCCTAACCTCTGTACACTCAAACCTTTTGAGATGCCTTGAGAGCATGATCTCCTCACCTGGTCACTAATGTTGATGTGATGTCACCGATGTGAAACAGTGTGTGTGTCGTGATGATGTTTTAACTCAAAAGAAAGCAATAACAGCCCTTCTCTCTCATTTCCAGCTTAGGATTCCTGTAGAAAGTGCTCCTTTGTGGCCATCCTGCTGTGAATGAGTTTCCACCCCATCATCCTTTTACAGTACCCCTACCCCACCCTCACCCTCACCCCATAATTCAACCCTCCACATGCCCCCCTGCTCTCTGGAAGACGCTGGGCATTGCTAGCAGTTTGACATCACTTTTTTTTTGCTGAATGATGCTTGTCTATTATATGGTTTGTACAAGCAATTATTCAGCTTGTCTTTTTTTTATACAAATTTAAAAAAAATGCATTCCATATTTGTTTTATATTCAGTGATTCTTTGCATGATGGAGTGAGCTTTTTTTTAATATTAACATACATGACTACTGTTGTGATGGGCAGAAATGTACTGAAGCTAAAGTGGAACATGCATCAGACAGCGGGACCTGAGTGCGTATGTGTGGTCAAAGATCTGCAGCAGATTAAAAAGAAGAAAGAATTAAGACAGCCTTATAAAACTGATCTATCTTCAGATTAAAGGGCTGCAATCAGCTTATTTTAATCTGTTCTACAGCGGCCTCTGAAATAACTGCTTAACTAGAGGTTGTAAACAACAGTTGCCAACATACTTGTTAGTAATTAGTCATCGGCTTGAGTTTGTTATTAGTTTACAGTTGTAATCCTTAAGATTTCAGCACTGGTTGATTTGGCGACGCCCATGGTTACCATGGTAACAGCAAGTGCAGTTTAATACGACAGACACTCGCTGAGCTGCTACTTTGTCGGAAATACAACAAAAAGAACAACTGGTGTATCTGATCAGCCAAGCCAAACAAACTCACATTGGCCTTTCTCACTGTCGCTAATCGTGGCGACGAATACACTGTGTTTCCTGCGACTGCCTCTGCTTCACAATAAAAGCCACCCCGTGTTTTGCCAGTTGAATGCTTTTAATGTGAAGCAGCAGCAGCAGTAGGGAAGCAGAAGTAGCGGTAACTTCATTCAGCTGTAGGAGAGTGAACAGTGAGGCTGACATCGATGAGATAAAATTACAATAGCGCTGGAATTACATGCATGAATCTTTTTCTGCTAATCCCTCATGCGTGTGAAGGCAAAATTAATCCACCTGGGAAATGGCGGACCCCACCACTAACCATGAAGACTATATAGAGAGATAATTACAAAACGTAAATAGATTGAACAACTATTGAAGAAAAAAAAAGCATAAATAGTATGAAAAAGGGTATTTTATTTCATAAGCATCTTAAGGAATATAACTTTAAAGCTTCCACTGATTATTACCTCAGCCATATACAGACGGGTAACAAAGGAAAAACCAACATAAGGTGTCTCAGTAAGGTACTGGGCCACCACGTGCTGCCAGAACAGCTTCAATGCGCCTTGGCATTGATTGTACAAGTCTCTGAACTCTACTGGAGGGATGAACACCATTCTTCCAAAAGATATTCCCTCATTTGGTGTTTTGATGATGGTGGTGGAGAGCGCTGTCTAACACGTCGGTCCAAAATCTCCCATAGGTGTTCAATTGGTTTGAGATCTGGAGACTGTGAAGGCCATAGCATATGATTCACATCATTTATATACTCATCAAACCATTCAGTGACCCCTCGTGCCCTGTGGATGGGGGCATTGTAATCCTGGAAGAGACCACTCCCATCAGGATAGAACATATTTCATCATAGGATAAAGGTGATCACTCAGAACAACTTTGTATTGATTTACAGGGACCCTTTCCTGTAAGGGGACAAGTGGACCCAAACCATGCCAGCAAAATGCCCCCCACAGCATAACAGAGCCACCGGATCCCCTCACTGTAGGGGTCAAACATTCAGGTTTTTCCCTCAGTACCTTAGACTTCGTGTTAGTATTTATGTCCCTTTGCTGATGCAGTTTCACTTTAGCCTGATGCATGAGTAGTTGTGAGCCTAATCTCTTTGCCACTTCTCCCATACCTCATTCATTGTCATGTGTTATGTGCGTACTTGTCTTAGCTTTCACATTTGCACTTTTTTTTATACACAAATGTGATGTTTTTGAAGTATATATTAATGTTGTCAGTGCAATTGTAACTTTCTTTTTTATTGTACTTACTATGAAGGCACATTTGAAAGTCAATCATCATGATGTCCATTGTCCTGCAGGGGACCAGTGTTGTTTGTATCAGTGTTACGCATAAAAGAAATATTATCTCAAAAGAAAATAAAGGCCAATTTTTCACCAAATATTACAGCTGTGGCCATAATCATTGTGTATCACAAATATTGCTGCAGATTAGGAAGCCTAAATGGGGCATATGGGTGTTCTTGATTTGCGTGATGAAGCGTTTCAGTTGATTGTTCTTAATTGGAGACAGTAATACTGTCCAAGCGTACAAGACGGTGAATGAATGTTGATGCCAATAAGCGTCAGTAATTCTTCTCACAGCTTTGGTTAACATCTCAAAGTCCAAACTTTCTATTTAAAATATTCAGGTATATTCAGGTATTTTCTTTGTGCTCAGAATCAGTTATTCCTTGTATTTTTACCACTTCAAACGTTGTCTTGGATTAAAGACGTTGCTGCATAAATACACTTTGAATCCACATGATACATCAAAACACATCAAGAGAAGAGCCATTCCCTCCTCCTAATCCTCCGCTCACTGGTCTGTGTGGTCTCACTTTTCCTTTGCAGTAATCCCTGGCTCTGCACTGAGTAGGTCCTCAGCCCTCAAGCTTTGCTAAGGGACCAGCCTTTGTGGGTACTGAGTACCTCAAATGTGACCAGAGGCTTTGTGGACCCCATCCTTCAGGGTTTCTTAATCATTACCTGCTCTGCTATAATGTTGATTACTGTGTATCTCTAACCTCACCGTCCGCCATCTAATTCTTGCTTTATTTGCCTCTGCTTATGTTTATATGTGTACTGTTGTTGTTGCCGTGATTAACACCTTTTCCACTTCAGTTGTGATGGAGATTACATGTGCACTTGCTCATTTATTGTCATGTCTGGACAGTACTCACACTCACGCGACAATCACGTGGAATTATAACACTTCATTCACTCATTCACTGTTTGAAAATCCTGCAGCATCATCAGTGGGCACAATATAATCTCATGATTTTAAGCTTAATGTATTGTTTGAACATCTATGATTACAGGGATTTTACCACCTAACTTTGTATTTATGATAATCAAACCTAAATCTACTTTCTACCTGATATCAGATGCACTTCTAAATCTCAAGCTTGTTTTTGTAAGCGTTTCCGCTTTGCCACCTCTCTAACTGCCGGCTTTCTCTCTCTTTGTCTCTTTAGCTTCTTTTAATCTGTCTTGACCACCTGAAGAGGGGATTGCAGCTTCAGCAAGAACTAAGCACCCTTTACCTCTTCCTGTTTTTCTCGCTGTATGAACCTTTTTTATTCTCCCCATCGCATCTCCTTTTGTTGAATATGGCCTTATGTGGACTCGCATGGTATTTCTGACCACCTAATGAAGCTCTAAACCCAGGCAGGTTGGGTACCGGGCACAGTTTAAATCTGCTATTATGTCTTAATGTATATAAATAGACTCTCGTAGTTAATAGAAGTCATCGGTTGGGGTTCACACATTTACAGGACTAACAGTTGAAATCATTATTTGATCTTTACTTGAAACAAAATAGCAATGACCTGCACTATGCACTCATCTTTTCAATAGGATTCTTAATATAAAGCAAAAAAAGAATAAAATGCTACTGAAACATCAAGGCTTGCTGATTAAAAACAAACTCATCAAGCACTTAATGCACTGTGTGATGTGTTATGAAGTACAATATAATGAGTGATCATGTTGTTTTCTTTAATCTAGTTCAGTTTGAAATGAAGATCTGCTGCTTCCAGGTTTTCTGAACATCAAAATTAAACCGCAAAATTAAATTAGAGTCATAATCATGCAACAGCCAAAGCAATACTTATACTTAGCACTTCATTTGATGGTGCCCATGTTTACATGTCACTGTTGAATACCATGGAGGTCACATGTAATGGCCTTTTTATTACACATTGTGCTTTAATATTCACCAGCCTATTCTATATTTTGCATGCATCTTTTTATTTCATTGCCGCTGTGATCTTTGACCTTTTTGACCTGCTTGTTTTTATCCCCTAATAACTCAGTTTTGCAGTTATTTCATTGCTGTTTTCTTCAAACGGTGCATATTATTAATGTATATTTGCTCTGTCCCTTGATTTCAACTCCCTTTTTGCCAAATATTAGTATAAGGTGGAGTTGAACTGAATCCCAGATAGGAGTATTAAAAAAAATACTCATGCATTTATATAATTTATAAGGATATATTTTGTGTATTGAAGTGGAGACTTGTTGTTTATTACCTATGATCTTTGGACGTGACTCTGAGTGTAAAGTAACATTTTGGTGTCAGACAATGCCATACATTTTTCTAGTATCAGTCATCACCTCTTGTAGTCAAAAACTCTCCCACACTACAAATTATTCAATATTTTACTTTAGTTTGATTCCATTGATGTACATTTTCAATAAAAAATATGATCCAAACACATTAAGCTTTTGTCTTTTATTCACAGTGAGGTTTGTTACTCCTAATAATGTTAATTATTGTTTTTTTTATTGGCTGTGAAACTCAACCGGGGGCTGGTATGACCTGTAATCAGCGCTTAGTATATAATGAGTATAAAAACTGAGACACTTTAATGTTCAGTCAGTTCAGCAGTTCCTGTATTATTTATGTATTTAAACTGTATTTAACTAGGAAGTCTCATGATATGCATTATTTCTTTTACAAGAGAGACCTGGCTGGCATAGTCACATAAAAACACACTAATTAATTTACAGCCTTCATATACATTACAGCACAATAAAATAGGACCTGAGAGGCATAAAAGAGAGAAACTTGACCATATAAAAAAGATGTTAAGGCAGCATTTCCACATTAAGTTTATCTTGTAAAAAAGTCTGGGGTGCACAGTAAAAAATGTAGTGCAATAAAAAACATAACTGTCTAATAATAATATTCCCAGGCTTATTATTAGGCTCTACGTGATGGGGACAGAACACAGGACAGACTTGTACTTTATTTAGGCATTGCAATGCAACTTTGTACTTCTACTTCATGACATTTTAGAGGGAAATGTTGCACTTTTTACTCTTATTCTTTACTTTTATTTGACAGTTATAGTCACTATATACTTTGCAAATTAAAGGCCCGGCACGTCCACACAGGTGTTGTCAATTTCACTGGCCGATTAGACCTCCAGTCAGGTTGAAGTTGGGTGGAGTTATGCTGGAAATAACTGTATGTCCCAATAAGAAATGTAACATGGTAAGTAAGTTGTCCCGCCCTAACAAGATACAGCACAACAAAAACAACAGAAGGATGAGGTAGATGTCAATCAACAGCAGTCTGTACACGCCCACACTCCTCAGAAAAGGTTTCATTGCTGCTTTTACCTTTTAAATATTTTAATAATTTTCAGATTTGGACTGTTGGATGAACAAAACAAACATTGTGAAGGTGTCTCTTTGGGTAATTGTGACAGCATTTCTCAATATTTTCAGAATTTTTACAAACCAAACAATCAATTGATTAATTAAGAAAATTAGATTAGTATTATTAATCCATAGTGAAAATAATCATTAGGTTCAGTCTTAGCTTAGTCTTAGCTCCACCTCAACCAACTACAACAATAAAACCCTGCTAATGCATGAGTAATAATAATCTAATGATATAATATATAATAGTACAAGTCACAGGGGACATTTTCTGCATTGAGTACTTTTACTTTTAATACTTTAAGTACATTTTCCTGATTATTCTTACATATTTTTACTTAATTAACATTTTAAATGCAGGATTTTTTACTTGTAACAGAGTATTTTTACAGTGTGATATTAGTACTTTTACTTAAGTAAAGGATATATCCAGTTGAGTTTTTATAAAATAATGTACACATTAATAATAAGGTCCCCTCACTGGCAGCAGCCCTCTGTGGCTGAACTGTCCGGCGGCAAAGCATTGTGGGGCAGTGCGGTGTCAGACGCCATGATTTTACTGTAGCTGGACCAGAAAATGGATGCTTCCTGCTAGTCAGTTGAATGGGTCTCTGTAGCTCTCAGGAGGGTTTCCGCTGCACTTTCAACCACCCGTCTCTCAACTCCAACTTAAAGGACACAAACCTACATGTGGTGTTTCTCTGAGGGAGGAGCTGGATGTGGCAGAAAACTACATGAGCGGGCTGGCGCTGCTGGAGAGGAGCTGGCTTAGCTAGAGGCTAGCTAGCTGGCTAATGCTAGCAGTCACCACCGGGTTGCTAGCTAGCTGAAAGAGGCTAGCACGATAATAATAGCCGGCTGATCATATAAATAAATAAAGTCTCTCGCTCAGCTGAAGGAGTTAAAGTCGGACCAAAGGCTACACCTTAAGGTGAGGATATGACACAGCTAACTAGTCACACATTCAAATGTTTATACATTTAGCTTCTTCACCATGTTGTGAGGGATGGAGCCTGTCGGCCTACTGCGTCACTCTGTCAAGGCCTTGTGTTGCTACAAAAGCAGCTGGTTTTCTCTCCTTTAACATCATATCCATTAAATGTGAAGTAGTGTAATATAATGTTTGGTACAGGCACATGTTTCAGTCCCTGCGTGCTGCTAGCAGGTGGTGTTTGTTTTCCAGGGTATGTTTTGAGCCTCTATAGGCAGCATGGAGTATTAACTCATGATGTTGTGTTTGTATATTTCATCCATTCACATCATGTCTAACTCAGCACATTTGGGCTCAATAACAGGTATGGCCTGGATTTGATCTGGACGGTGCTGGTGATGGCAGAAGGGACTGACACTGGCGAAATGCCCTCCTTTGACCCAAGTCCTAGTTCTGAAGCAAAAAAGAGACCTACTTCTTCTGATGGCAGTGAGTGTTGATCTGAATGTTTTTGAAGAATACAATTTCCATGTTGTTATCTACTGTTTTTGTTTAAATCTTCATATTCAAACATGGCCAAAGATATTTTATATCTTATTTTTATAACTACTGTTAGACATTTCAAGTTCAGTAATTGAAAAGGCTGATTTGCTGATTTTTGGGTGATCCAAATATATTAAACTTGAAGGTTTGCCCGGCTCATGAACAGTAGCAGCAGTAACATGAGTCACAGGTGTGTTTCGGGGTTTCAGCAAAATTGCCGCGCTCTCCAATATTTAAGAATAAGGCTGACAATGTTAGGCATGGGGCGATATGAAAATTATCCTGGCCAAAATAATTCATGATATTATCCTGATAATCATCAAAGTATGCTTAAAACTCTTAAAATGGCACTAAAACATACTGGAATCACTACCTTTCATTTAGTTACGAAATATTTTTATTGTATCACAGATAGGACACACATCCCTTTTTTGTGAAAAACAAACATCAAACATCTTTTAAATAAGGTAATCATACATCACAAGGTCCCCCCGCATAAATGAAAAATAGATAAATAAAAAATAGCACCATTGTGTGAGTCTGTTCTTTCTTGCATAATAATTCCTGTTTTTTTTTAAATCAGCCTCTATTTTTCACTTCTCTACCATGATCTCAAATGGTACAGACAACTGTCACTGCACTTCAGCGACGTAGACAGCTTTTTCAAGTTGTGTGAGGATATTCACGATTATCCCGATAATGAAAATTCACCACGTTCTACTTATCTTTTTTTTTATCCGTGATAAAATCGTACATCGTCCCATCCCTAGACAATATTATATATTTTTATTATTGTCAACAAATCCCATGAAAAGACCTAAACCACTAATTTGTCTTTCTCTCCATATTCTCGACTTCTCCAGCCTTTCTGTGACTCTCAGGCCAAGCCCATTCATTCCTACTAAAGATTTAATCTTTAAAACAGGAGTAAATAGTGCATTTGTTGAGGATTATTTTCACCACCACCGAGTATTTAAGGCACCAGGACGATGTATGTGGGGTTAACTCAAAATAATCTACAGTGCCTATGTTTATTGGAATGAAGGAACATGTCACCCAGCTCATTTATTTGTTCCTAGCAGTTTCAGGTAAACAACATTGGAGCTCTGTAAGCTGTAGATAGAATACGCTATATCAGGTTTTGGCTTCACAGACGAAACTTCATAGTAGGATCAATTCAGCGTTACCTATTTCATGGGATTTGTTGACATTAAGAAAAATACAGACCATCACCTTTAAAGGCTCAGACCTATATGGCCCGACACTTACAATTATTTAGATGAGATGATGAGTGATTGAGGAGGCAAATGCTGTTCAGGCATTATTATCAGTGCCTATTGTACCGTCTTTGATCTGCCTACTTCAGAAACTTGACCATTAAGCTCTGCCACAACATCTTATTTGAAGAAATTAATGAAATCACACTTTCTTACCAGTTTCATGGGACTTTTATCACATTAACCCCATCTGAGATGATAATTGATTTATCTGTAAGTGCCCCAAGTCAAATCAGACATCCTTCCAGGGTTTCTAACTGTTTACCTGTGTCATGTTTTTGCAGGAGACGAGCCCATGAGGAAAATGCCTGTGTCAAAATTTGGTTCCAGACCTCGATTTGAGCCTGTACACTTTGTCAGTGGTGGAAGCAGTGGAGGAAGTGGTGCTGATGAGAAGGAGAACGATAAGGAGCGCAGGAGGAGTGAGTCCTACGGTGCGAGACAGTGGGACTCTGAACACTCTTCCTACAGCGGCACCAGCAGAGCGCAGGGCTCCTCCTCCCTGAGGCCTGCTTTTGATAGAGTGCCATCGTACAGTTCTGACTCTTGGGGTTCCCATAGAGACCGAGACAGAGACAGAGAGATTTTTTCAGGTAGTACAAGTGGTTTGGGTTATGGAGGACGTGGGTCCACTTCAAACTTCATGGCAAAAACACAGCAGGACTACATAAACAAGTATGAAGCCCACACCTCTCGAAATTCAGATACTTACTCTCAGCCGCACAGATACAATGGATATGGGGGAGGGAGCAGATCAGGAGGCTGGGATTCTGGACGTCAGGGTTTGGGGTACAGTCACCAGGACCGGCCATCATCAAGCAGGCCGTTCTGCAGAGTCTACAACAGCCCGGGCAGGAGCAGTCCCACCACGTCTCAGTCGGGCTCTTCATCACAGCCTCTTCCTGTATCCCAGTCAACATTAGATGAGAAGCAAAGGCTGATTGCCAATGTAGCATCTGCGTTGGCCGTTGCTTTTAGGGACCCTATGTTCATGACAGGAAGCGAGTCGCCAAACTATAATTTCATGTTGAGCCGCAGCATTCAGGCCTGCAAGACTAATCCTGAGTACATTTATGTCAACCTGAAGGATATTCCTCAGGCTGACCTACCGAAGAACAGGAAAGTACCTACAGACGGTTATGCGTGTGAACTGAGATGTCAGGGTGTGTATCTTGCTACCGGATACTCTGGGAGTAAAAATGGGGCGAGAGACAGGGCCTCTGAGCAGGCTGTGAAACTCTTCCTGAAACCGGTCGAGGTTCGTGTGGTGCAGCGCAAATACAGACACTCAACGGTCAACGACATAGTTGTGTGCCAGATGCACAGCCCGACCCCGGCCTTTTTACCTGCACTCCGCAACCCAGAGGATAAGCCGACACCCAGCTCTAAGGGCCAATACGAGCCTGACAAACGGAAGCACTGGACAGAGTTTGTGGTTATGGACAATGCTCACGACGCCATCTGCATACTCAACAATTCTGCGGCTTTTAATCGCATGAAGATAGACTATAAGTTCGACCTGCTCCCCAACAGCAGCGCTTGGCTCTGCAGTGTTTTCCTGCAGGATGAGCTGGTGGCGCAGGCGACAGGCACTAAAAAGAGCTCAAAGCATGCAGCGGCTGAAGAGGCGGTCAGGAAACTTCGCATGAACCAGGCGCAGCGACAGCAACAGCAGCAGCAGCAGCAACAACAGCACCAGCAGCAGCAACAACAACAGCAATCACAGTACTCCAGAGGAAATAATCAGTCAGATTCTGGTGGACGCTTTGGGCAACAGGGTGGCAAAAAGAAGCATCTGAGCGAGTTGGTTATCCTGGAAAACTCTGACAATGCAATCTGTATCATTAACGACACAGCTCAGTTTAATAAAGTGACTGCTGATTACAAGTTCACGGTTCTGCCTGATCATCGCTGGAGGTGTGAAGTTTACTTGGAAGGGCAGTATGTGGCAGCAGGAATTGGGCCTAAGAAAATAGTGAAGCACATTGCAGCAGAGGAGGCCTTAGCCACCTTGAGACAGACGCAGGCTGTGGTCAAATCCAACCTAAGAAAGGAGGGTCACAGCGACGCCATATCCAGATCCCAGATCCTGGCACGCTCCGGCGAGGAGGCCACAAGGCAGGAGATTAAGGAAGACAACATCGGAAACCAGCTGCTCCGCAAGATGGGCTGGAAGGGAGGTGGTCTGGGCCGAGATGGGGAGGGCATCGCAGAACCAATCAGAGTGAAAGAGCAGTTCTCCAGAGAAGGTTTGGGTATGGACACGGACAAAACTGGAAACCAGCTCAGCAAGCGCGACATCGAGGACATCATTCGTAACTATGCCAGCTCAGACCGTCAGGATGATCTCCGCTTCTCCACTGATCTCACCAACGACGAACGCAAGCAGATCCACCAGATATCACAGAAATACGGCCTGCGAAGCAAGTCATACGGACAGGGACGGCAACGCTTCCTTGTTGTCAGTCGCAAAGTACACAAAGACCAGCTCATTGGTCAGCTCTTACAGGAAGGACAGGTGGGACGATACGAGCTTGTGAAACCACAGGCCTCTCACTAATCTGCATGCAGAACAAAATGAAAAAAAAAAAGACAAATTGTCATCGGCTTGGACTTCAGAACAAATCACACTCAAGTGTAACTGCTGTATTTATACTTGTGTGTGCGACACATTTACAACACACATCAATAAATGAGAATCCTTCAGGTATCACCTGTGGTTTCTGCATTCCTTTGCCATGAATTGTACTTTAGCTTTAGCAGGGGCTTTAGGAGAAGTGATTTATCTTTTCTGTCTCCTGCCATTCCACGTCCTATATTTGTTTCACTTTTGCACAACAGGCTTTTGTTCAGTGCTATGTGGTATCATGTCCTGATGATGATCCAGTTATTTCATCAGTCTCAAAAAATGGCTTTATGAGGTTTTTGTCACCAAAATCCACTTTTTGTTCCGTGACTATTTAAGGAACCTGGCAGAATATGCAGCTTTTCACTGCTTGTTTGTGAACATTGTAGACAGTTGACTCATGACCGACAATGATTAGAGGGGTGGTAACATCAAACTGTAGCTAGGTGCTCATACCAGTCTCACTGTAGTGATACACATCTATTCAGCAATACCTGCAATGTTGTTTGCTCTTTTAACACCTGGAGATCATTCTACAAGTACAAGTACAAGCTGCATCCTTGATCAGAAAATCAAAGCTGTGATCTTTGTTAAATGTCAGATGTGTTGGTTTATGTGAGTACAGTTAACTTGTCTGCTTGTTTTCACAGCTGTAATCACTGAATAAATTAAAACTGATAACCATCAACAGACTGAACTTGATTAAGATGGATATTTTTGTACTGCGAGTTATAAAGCAACAGAGGCGACTGATGTATATTTATTTTATTTACAAGAAAATGTACAGTTTGTTACATGGGTTACCAGTGCAAAGTTTTATAATCTGAAAACAGACACCATCCTGCTTAAACAGTATAATCAGCCTATTACGACAGCTGATTTGTAAGATTGTAAAATAGCATAGAAATGTTCTCACACAGCCTTTGAATGTCAGCATTATGAAACTGCATGAAACAAAGTGAAGTGCCCAGAAAGGGTTCTAAATGTCTTGTTTCTGTGTTGAAGAGGGACATATATATCCACCAATATCTAGAACATTTTTAAAATCAGAGGCATGGCTTTAAAAGTACATTTGAGAGAAAAATGACTCCCAAAGGCATCTGTTGGGTTGATAACTTGTTAGAGGGATGGACGTCCATGCTAGGTTAACTTTTTACCCCTCTTAAAAGGCTTTCAAAAGGCAGAAAGAAAAAAACAAAAAGGAGTTGAGGCCACTGAAACAGAAGGAGAAACACTCACGAACAGCTTTGTTTTTTTTTGTAGATATGAACTGTCAGTATCTACCCAGAAAACCACACAGCAAGCACGTCTAAATAACTGTCACTGTGTCATCCAACCGGTTTACTTCATGTGTAAATAAACAGGTAGAAAAGTGACAACTGAAAAACTGGCTATTGCCTTTTTTAAAAAAGAAAAAGAGTTGGGGCATGTAGCAAGTAACCCAGATATAACAAGGTACATTAACTTTTAACAAACATACGCTATTGCCCAACAATAGCATTCGGCAGGAGTGAATGCCACAACACAACAGCATACAAACTTAGCAACAGTTATGGGACAAATATACTGAGAAGGATTTTAAGATGTGTCATTTTATTTCTGTGAGATCAGTTGTTTTCTTGATCGGTGGTTTCTTGATTCTGGGCTGGACACTGTTCGTACTCGAACGATAACAGGGGTCAACAGTCACGCCAACTCTGTTCAACAATAGCAGAAACCCTCTTCTCATACTCCCGCTTGTTTTCCTGGTACAGCTGGGCTGCTTGGCTGTTGGCTGGACTGTTTGGATTTGGCTCATCCAGTAAAGACTAAATATACAACAAAGAAATGTCACTGGGTTAGATTTCTAATAAAGTTTTATGACAGAGTCATTTGAGGACCGGACAGTCATCACATGTATAAATGACTGGGATTGTTGACAAAAATTGTGTTGATATTATTTGTATTTGTCACAACAAAACTGACTCCTGTGTTGGCACATGCTGTGTTTATAAAGGAGTGTTAGATTACCTGTATTGAAGTTAAGATTGAAGAGACATCATAGGTTGGACTCCACCGATTCTGAAGTATATCTAAGCATATGCTGCCATCTGCATA
This sequence comes from Oplegnathus fasciatus, assembly GCA_003416845.1. Classification (NCBI taxonomy): domain Eukaryota; kingdom Metazoa; phylum Chordata; class Actinopteri; order Centrarchiformes; family Oplegnathidae; genus Oplegnathus; species Oplegnathus fasciatus. Next base: position 102,143 of record NTHP01000204.1, on the reverse strand, counting down.
CACTGAGAAGAGAGCACCCAGAATATAAAGCGTTTTTAGACAGATGATACAGAAAACAAGTCAGTTTTTCTGGGATAAATAAAAGATAAATGTAACAACTTTTAAATGCTGCAGCTGAAATTGTTAGTGCAATTATCCGCCCCTGGCAGTGAAGTACATACCATTTGGATGAAACATTTTGGAGACAAATCGCACTGTTGGAGGTTTATTTGGATATTCCTCTGTGAATTCAATGGTAAGTTTGAAGGTTCCTGAAAATGAGGAAGTAATGGCATAGTATGAATTGAAATACATGAATTAAAACAGTGCATTACAGTAATATAGCCTACTTGAAAATGCATGTATCAATTTGTCAGACTGTCACTCAAAGACTAAATCTTTTGTGTAACTCAGTTGCCTGGTGCCCATAAATGACCCTGTAGTCCTGTGCAGTAACTTATTGGTTGAAACATAAAAACACTTATTCAAACAGACTCCAACTGGTCCATGCAGGAGACCTGATCAGTAGTTGTAGTTTACTGGCAAAACAAACCAGATACACTTTAAAGGCACCATCTAAAATCTACTCATAACCCTACCAATCGACATAATCTAACTTCCAAAATCCAATGCTTCGAGTCATAATGAATATTTGCTGGATTAATGTCATAGCAGTGGAAGGACACATTGTTTGAATGTAAAGAGCTTTAGAGAGGACTTACCATCTTCAAAAGGTGTTCCCTCCGGTCTAAAACAGAGGTAACACACAGGTTATAAATCAGCTTACAAAAAACTCCAGTGAACTTTTCACTTTTTTGAAATACTAACAAAAAATGCTGACATAAACTACAGCTTCATCAGTTATATTATGTCCAAAAACAACCATACCTCTACCATACTATGTATTACTAAAATGGCTATAACCCCTCTGTTGTAGTTTTTAACAAATCAACTCAACTTACCCAAAAATGACAGCGTTCCATACCATGATATTGTTTTCTGATGGGGCCCCACTAACTCCAGCTGGAGGATCCTCTTGCAGCCTAACAGATACAGTAAAAACACAGTGGCATCATTAATACAGGTGATATTAGACAGAGCACAACACAGAGAAGTCATACTGTATTATGTCCCCAATGGTGGTCGACAGGGCAGGTGTTAATAATTTATATTATTAAAAAGCCGGCGTGAAGCTTCTAATGTACATATCAGCAGACAGCAAGGGTTCATTCAATATGAAACAGGAATAAACGCCCTAAGTTGTATCTCTAAGTCTGGGGTGGGCAACTGTATGCTGAAGGAGGGCTGTGAGTTTGCAGATTTCCCAATGACAAACACCACCAGGACTTACAGCAGGGCGTCATATCAACATAATACAAACATTATTACAATACTAATTATTCATCTGGATTTTTTTGTAATATAACTACATAAATCATACTGTAGTAATATTGTAAACTGGTAAAAATACTAGTGGGCTGTTCTACCTGAGTGAAAATTAACAATGCCTTTGCCTGCTTGATCGTCACAACCACATTCCTTATAAATGTTTATTAAAGTTTAGTCCATTAGTCACATTGTCTGATGTTTGATTCTGACAGTGGGCCAACCAGGATTAGGTCTTGGACTCTGTGACTATCAGTACTGTTCAGTTGGCACATACTGAAGATCAGGGATAAGAAACCATGTGTCATAGACGACTGTGCTGAGTATCTGCAGGTTTTCAGTGACTGCATGGCAGATGGTTGCTTATCCCCAGGCTTAGATAGTGATCTATCAAGGCCCGGGGATAGGAGCTCCCTTGATCAGTGTGTGTTTGAACAGTGTACATCTACCCAAACGTTACATCTGGCTGTGAAGGGCCATCTGGCCAATAACTTGAACTGTAGCCCCAATAAACAACTACAGCCCCCAGAAATCATACAAGAGCACAGCCATTAACAGGAGAGGAGAAGTGATTATGTTACATACGATAATAAATAGCAGTATCTACATCTACGACAGCGAGCAGTAAGTTACACAACATCAACGTTACTACTCCCGGCTGCCCTGCTAACGCTGGTGTCAGCGCTACCTACCAGTAACGTTAACAATCATCGTTACCTGTCTATAGCTCACCAGTAATTAGTTTATTACCACCCAAACTTAACGACAGCTACCCTCATCAAATACAGAAACACGATTATAACCCGCCAGTGTTTATATGTGTATTTGTATTATTAATGGTGTTGTTGTAGTTTAGAATTCCATTTAAGCTAACGCTAACAAGCTAGCCTTAGGTGGCTAACGTGAGCTACTTCTCTATTGCTTTCCTTTCGCTTACCGTTTAAAATCTCTCATTAAACGTCGTCTTGCTGGAGTTGACATCCTGTTCACACGGAAACCTAAATCCTTAGCATAAACGTGAGCGGCTCAAGTGTAAAGAAATGTATTTTTTTTGTGTCGGTGTATTATTTTAACTCCTAGTTAGCTGGCTAGCCAACGATTGCTAGTTTGGCAAATATTTGGCTGCCTCTGCTAGTCTAAGGGCGATACCACTTACACTTGAGAGAGGGCATTACTATCTACCGGCTCTGAATTGTTGAGCTGTATAGCCACATAAACACAAACTGACAGTTTATCTGAACGTGGTATATCCAGTATACGTGTTTAACCGTGTAGACCAGTTTCAGCTCGTTGTTAGTATAGCTAAATTATTTTTTTATATATGTGAGTGGACCCCGTCTCTACACTTGTATCATTCCAGCGACAATTACGTCATATGTTTAGCACTCATATTTAGTTTGTTCGGAACACGGTAAAGAATCGTATGAGTTTAAGGTTTTATCCTTCCGTTTGACACTTATTCCTTTTTAAAATCAGTTTGTCGACTAATTCAATCCATATTCAATTAATTACTTTAGGTATAACCAGTGGCTGTTACTAATACAAGGCATTTATGGCTGACATCTTGTGTTCAACTTACAGTTACATTGAAAGACCACTAGATGGTACCTCGCTCCCAAGTGTTGTAAATTATACGCCACAACAACCTAAAACACGAGCAATAACATGATTGCCGTGGATGTAAATTGTAACTACAATCGGTTTATCGGATTATTAGACCACTGTAAAAACGTTGTCATTAAGAGAATCAGAGAAAAGAACATACAAATAATCAAAGGAAAGGAGAAAAAGGATGGTTTCCGCCACTTTGGTGCCTGTCCCATATGGTCTAGCGGTTAGGATTCCTGGTTTTCACCCAGGCGGCCCGGGTTCGACTCCCGGTATGGGAACAGTTGTTTTTGTCTAAAAACCTAAACATTAATGGGTAATGTGCCAGGAACAAACCATATATACAACATTTTATCTCCTTTGGGAGCCCATAATTATTAGAAATGTTTTCGCTGTAGGTTACTTGAGAGCTTTCACAACAACAGACGCGCATCATTTCCAGAGAAACTACTGTAGACCCCGCCCGCTGAGGAGTTATCCTCAATTGCTCTCATCTCACAAGGGCTTGGACATTCCCGGAAGATGCCCGTTTCCACTTATACTTCCCTGTGCTAACACTTACCGCAGTCTGACGAACAAAACAGACTGAAAACAAACTCTAACGGTAACTTGTACAACCGACATTTGACTAAATCGTGTTGAACTGTTGACAAAACTGCCTGTAAAGCCACACCTGTGACCGCGTAACGGTTTACTTAACATTAACCGAGTCAACCCTCTATCGATTAAGAATAAAATATGTAGCATTGTTTACTTTTTAAGGAACAGGATGTGGCGCGGAAACTAAACAACTTTTTTTCACAACGTCTTTCGGTCCACCATCGTCCCTCGGTGCTTATTGCTCAATTGTAAAACCCCGTCCTGCTGCCTCCGCTCTTACTACTACGAGGCTGCAGCCAAACTTTGGTGCCGGGCCAATCATATCCCAGGAAAATGTGACTGCTAGGAATTCCCCACGCATCAGCCCCTGTCGGAGAAAACTGCAACCTTGTGTCAGGAAGCACACGAAAAGCAGCGGGAGGGTACACTGACCGGTGACTTGTACGATGATGTAGCTACAGCACCGTTTGCCTCCAACCAGGGATAATAATGTTTTTCTAATGTTTCATGAGGACAGCCACTAAACTGCCTGCATACAGCCAGGGGATAATGCTGTGCTGATTCTGCCAGGGTGAGTCCTCTGAGGATCTTTAAAAAGCATGTTTTATAGTTATTGCTTGCTTTCTTGTAACTAACAATGTAAAAATGGATATACTGTGAGTTCCCTGTGGAGTCATGGTTATGTATTTATCCTCTTATTGCTGCTTTTCATGTGAAATAATCAGGATCTTTAGCAGATAATAGAATAATATAGCCTATTGTAGGATATTGTAGCATCTTGTACACCAGAGGCCTTTTATTACACTATGACTACACTTAAAAAGTTATCAAACCAAGCATGACTGAACTCATATGATTAGTACTAGCCCTGGGATGCATGCAGACTACTACTCCATAGATTTCTGTGACTCCCCTTTGTGCCAGTCAGCCGGCATGTGACTGTGTGTGTGTGTGTGTGTGTGTGTGTGATTGTGTGTGTGCTGAAAATCTTCACAAGTAAGTGTTTCAGACATGCCCTCTTGACAATGCCACAGCTACAGTAATCATCCATTTGTACACATCAGATAGATATCAGTCACAATTACAAGAGGGATGCCAGGGAAGCTTTTAGCGCTTAGTTGTGTTTTACTACAGTCATTAGAGCTCTAATACTAGTAGTTAATATGAATAGAGAACACTCATTTTGTCCTTCATAGTCAGAAATAAGTCTTGAGTCTGTGATACCAGGTGTGGCCTGCACAATGGATAAATTAAAGTTCATTTAAAGTAAATTTTTAAGCAAGAACGCCAAAGAAATCCGCTAGTCCCAGCTTCTAAAATGTGAATTTTTGCTATTTTTGAACTCTTCAGTGACAGGAAACGGATTATCTTTTTGTTTTGGGCTGTTGGTTGCACAAAATATGCTGTTTAAATATGACAACTTGGGCTGTGGGAAATATTGTGATGGGCATTTTTTTTACTATTTCCTGCAATTTTACCGACCACGTTGCAGCTATGAAAGCTATGAAAACCCGTAGCAGCCATTGATAATCTGGCTCATTCCATTGAAGAAGCGTCAGACTGAAAATATTCACTAAAATGGGAGTGAGCCTCAAATACTCATTGAGCTCCCTCGGAGGACAAACAGCTATAACTGGATGTTTGCTGCTTTTTGCCCCAATTTCTACAAAGACATGTCTGCAATGCCTGACAAAATAGTTTCTTTTTTATTTTATAGTTGAACAACCCTGAGTCTAAATGTTTGCCAGATGTTTACATTCTTTGAGCAAAGATGCTTGTATCATGGGACAGACAAACGCAATCTCATTGGTCGAGTTGCAGTTGCTCTCTTCAGAGGAGGCGACTGTGACTCAGTGGGGAGGGGAGAGTTACGAGCTTTTAGCTTGTCAGCCCCACTAGAGACAGGACCAGCTGGACCCACCAACCCTTCACCCACCCTGTCTCCCCTCCCCTACAGTCTTCCCATGGTGGGAACACTGGCAGAGGCTGGTGGATAATTGGAAACTTCAATACACTGAAAGCAATTATCCAGAGCAGGACTTTCCAAATATACTCCAGTGTGGAGTCGTCTTGTTTGTCTCAAGCATGTGCCCTTGTTTTAGAAACATCCTGCCATGCTTCTGCCCACACATTCAGCCTCTTTTTTTACCTCTTTCCTCTCTGCTTTGATAGCTTTAATGCTGCACAGGCTTTGGCTGATATGGTCAGCTGTGTGTGTTTGTGCACACTGCAGATAGAGGACTGTGCGGTTGAGGCCAAAGCAGTTCCCGGTAGCTTTCTTATCCTGTGACAGTGATGTCACCATCAGCAGTCTGAGCAGCTGAGGAGTGCGATGATGAGCAAGGACAACAATGGAGAGCTGTCCTGTGCCGCTCTCCCTTTAGTGACGAGGAGCTCCTCAGACATCAGACACTTCTTGCCCAAGATGTGCCCGCCAGCCTTAATGGGCTGCTGGATATTGATTTGGCTGCACAAAAAGACGATCTGAGCTTTTATCCTATTTAGAAAGCAGCACTCCAGTTTCACAAAAGCTTTCAGAGTGGTCTTGCAAGAGACGGGAATCCAGCGGCTTTTTTTTCTTTTGCAAGTTGGCAAATGTGGTGATCTTTAAAAACAGGTTTACCTCCCTGCAACCAGAGATATTTAAGTATCCAGGAGCTATTATGACGTTGTTTTACCCAGAGCTTTAATGTTAAGTGCCCACACATGCACCTACAAATACAGTTTACCTGCCTACTAACTCCTGCAAGCTTAAAAGAGAGTGTGATGACTTTTGAATGTGATGTTAACATAATGACCCTTTCTTAGGTGTAAATTAGTGTAATTTGATGCCTTAGAAATAACCACAAGATGGCAATGTTCATATGCTTTGACTAAACAAACAATCATATGAGATGGCTGAAACCTCAAATGACTTGCAGAAATGCAGGAACCGACTTGTGAAAAGAGAAATAAAACTGCTGAACTTCCCTTTTTTACATGCAGAAAAAATACCCAGTGTTGGCCTGTTTTCTGTTGAGTGCTTGCAGGGGAACTGCTGTTTGCAAAGTTCCTTAATTGTACGCTGCTCTTTCACCACCCCCAGGCCTTTGACACCTGAATATCACCTTGTCAGACATGTTTGATTGCTAGGCAGCAGTAAACTGCTGCCACTGGACATGACGTCAGAGGGAAATTAGAGACGAGGGAAATTCCACCTGTAACCTCATTCTGCTCTCATGCTGCCTGCCTCACAAGCATGTGACTTGGACGAGTCATCATGCCTTAGTTTCTCCATGAATCTGTGCATTGTCATGATGTAATAAAGGATTACAGCCAAACTATTTTTAGCATTTAAAAGATAACTTGACTCGATGTTTTAACTTTGTAGTAGTGATATGAATGCGATAGTAAAGGATAGTTTTGTGAAATCAGTCAGGCTCAAGCCTTCTAATTATTCAGGAGGATGAAGTAATCATAAAACTGCAAATTTAGGTAATAATAAAGACTTTGTGGTGATAATCATGTGAGAATACTAAAACTAACATTCGAAGAAAAGCAAGGAATAGTTCCACATTTTGGAAAATACACTTATTTGCTTTCTTAGAGTTAGATGAGAAGATTGACACCACTCTCATGTCTGTACAGTAATTATGAAGCTACCGCTGGTAGCCGGTTAGCTTAGCTTAGCATAAAGACTGGAAACAGAGGGAAACAGCTAGCTGGTCCAAAGGTCAAAAAATCTGCCTGTAAACCCGCAAATTGTCATCTTCATACTTCGGTTGTTGTGTGGATTAAACAAGAGGTATAACGTGTTAATTAGTGAGCTTTATAGAGACCAATAAACTGATTTTTTTAACCTTTGGACAGAGCTAAGCCCCCTGTTTCCAGTCTTGTTCTATGCTAAGCTAACTGGCTTCATAGTGAACAAGACAGATAGAAGAGTGGTATCGATCTCCTCACCTATTCTTGGCTGAAAAGCGAGCGGAATTCCCAGAATATCAAACCATTGTAGGGCTGCAACTAACCATTATATTCATTATTGATTATTCTGTCGATCATTTTCTCGATTAATCGAATGGAATCGAAATGAAAAATGTTGATCACTGTTTCCCAAAGCCCAAGGTGACGTCTTCAAATGTCTTGTTTTGTCCACAACCCAAAGAATTCAGTTTACTGTCATAAAGGACTAAAGAAACCAGAAAATATTCACATCTGAGAAGCCGAAATCAGAGAATTTGGACACTTTTTCTTAAAAAAATGACTCAAAATGATTAATCGATTGTCAAAATAGTTGGTGATTAATTTAATAGTTGATGACTAATCGATGAATCGGCTAATCGTTGCAGCTCTAAACTATTGCTTTGAACAAAACATTTAATTAAGACATCATATCAGTTTATATTCAGCTGAAAAAGCTGAAATCCTTCTGATACAAGGGAAAGTAAGAACAATGTCATCACACAACCTTACCCTCATTATATCTCCCTTTTGTCTGCAGGGAGAACTGTTGTAGGATGAATCAGAGTATACAGTGTCCACTCTGGCAGCATGTTGACATCATGAGATTAGTTAACCACATTACTTTATATTTTCATGGTGCCCGCTGAGGTCCATGTAAGCGCACAGTGTAGTAAACTGTATCACTGATGTATGTGTAATCACATTAAGGAGTGAGGGCTTGGTTTGTAATGTTCTAGCTTACTGTAGTTAGACCACACAAAGTAGCTCCTCACAAAAATAGAAACTGACTGCGCCTGCAACTTTGGTGCATAATGATATTTCACCCTGTTATTTTTTTATGTTTCCTAGAGCTAATGAGGTAGTAGTGAGTGGTTCATGGAGGCCTTTCGTGAGTCAGCTCAGCCAGTGGGGCTTAGATTCAAACGGTGAGCTTTGACCAAAGAAACCAACCAACTCTCTCAACGAATGTGACTAATATACAAGCGAAGACAGAGCTGACAGAATTTGCAGCGAGCTCTGGCAGCTCATCACATCTGCTGAGACGCAGTTGTCTGTCTTCACCATCAGTAAATTATGTCGTTTGTTTTTTCTTTTGGGTTACTTTCAGAGTGACAGGCAGGCCTCAGGCTTGTTGAATTATTTAACTGCATGCAGCCAATGGGTACTATAATCTAGGCCCTGAGTGACAGAGCAATATGCCCTTAGGGCCTCATGGCATTTTATTAATAATGAGCTTGAGATAAACTAGAGCTCTCGGGTTAAAAACTGCTGGCTCGCAGACGCTCTTAGCCCTGAATTAGCTGGCGTGACACAGATGGACCTCTCTAAGCCTCAGTGATTGTTTATGATAAGACGTGTGTATGAGAAACAGCAGTTATGTGGTAAGTGACGTGACATAGCAATGAATGCCAGTGTCAGACTGCAGGTAGCTGTTTCAACCCGTAGTGGTGTGATGTGGATGATCTGGACTGTTGGCCTGCTCTCTGTATTTGATAATTAATGAGCTGCAGTTTGTATGTGGATTCTGCAGCAGTAGACCTACAACAGCTAACCCCTGCTTACCTGTTCAACAGCTACTGTATGTTGCACTATAAACTAAAAGATTTATGCCACCCGTTTGGTTTATTGAGATAAGTTGAATACTATGGGAACTCCACCTAAGTATATACAAGGGGTATAAATTACTAGCCCGGGGACCAGATTTAGCGCATGAAACAATTTAATAAGGCCCCCCACATGTTTAGAATGTATTGTTAAAGCTGCTATAATCAATATTTCTATGCTAACAATGGATCAAATGACCATATGTTTGTGAAAGAGCTGTTCCCCTCAGCTTTACAGAGTGTTTTGGCATCTTTCAGCTCATAGAGAGATAGATTTATTGTTTTGGTTCAGTATCAGCACCGTCTGCAGGTGCTGTACCCTCTACACACTACCTGCCCAGCACCACACAGCAGACAGACACCGTTAGCCAGTAGCTGGTGATCATAGTGGAGCATTTAGCAGCTAAAGAGCTGGATATTTCCCTCAGGAGTTGCCTGGTTGACTGGTATCTGCTGGATGTGTGAAAAAAAAAGGAACTGTTTGCTAACAAGTTCTCCATACCAACTTAAAACGTGATAATATGTCAGTGTTGTGTTTACAGCCCCAAAGTAATGCAGGTTTAAATCCGGTCCACAAATGACTTTATTTCTTCCCCGTTTGATTTTAGAGTAGTCATGTAATATTGTTTAGCTACCACCAACACTCAAACAGCACAGATTTTTCAAGAGCGGTGGACATTTGATAGTTTTTTTGTGGAATTCAATGTGACTACTTTAGAGCTGCAACGATTAGTTGATTAATTGATTAGTTAACTATGAAATTAATTGCCAACTATTTTGATAACTGATTAATCGTTGAGTCAATCGAGTCATTTTTTTAAAAAAAAGTGTCCAAATTCTCTGATTTCGGCTTCTCAAATGTGAATATTTTCTGGTTTATTTAGTCCTCTGTGACAGTAAACTGAATATCTTTGGGTTGTGGACAAAACAAGACATTTTCCACCATTTTCTGACATTTTATGGACCAAACAACTAATCGATTAATCGAGAAAGTGATCGACAGATTAATCGATACTGAAAATAATCGTTAGTTACAGCCCTAGACTATTTCCTGTCTTATCTGCAGGTAGGAATACTCTCAATTACGCTACTAAACATGTAGAGCAGTATGCTCTGGTATGAGGGGGAGGAGAGGGGAAATTAGTTGCTCAGCTTCAGTATGCCAATAGTTGAACTTTATTGTTGGAAAAAACATGTTTTTTTTGCCATTGATTGTTCAACCTGCCCCTCCCAATGAGAGTTTGGGACCCCCAGTCAATAGAATCTCTCCAAGAAGTGATTTGCGAGTTTGGTTCATGTCACATATCAATCTGAGTAAATACCACATGAGATATTATCTGCTAAAGGCCTGTGGTCTGTGCATCAAACTTTGCTCAGAGGTGCTACTGAATCACTCACATACAGTCAGATGAGCTACTGCACACTGAATGCATGGCCTTTATAGTCGTACACCTACACAGCTCTTTGTTAGGTCTGCATGTTATAGTCATACTCAGTCAGCACAGTGAATCATCTTCCATCTTGGCTCAGCTCAGGACAGTCGCGGTCCGAGAACGGTAATGTTTTCATAGTGCTGTGAGCTGTCAGCTTATTGAACAAACTAGATTGTTGCAACAACAAAGTCTGACCTCAACCTGCTGGCACGCTTTTAAACCAAAATAACTGCGATATTTACATATAACCTTGGTCGCCTTCAATCTTTCACTACAATCCATACCTGACAGATGTTTTTTGAGTGTTTTCTCCTGAATAATCCTCTGTCCATCTCAGTGGGGTTAATTATAATGCCTTGCTGCCCTCTTGTTTACCTCAGTCTGTGAACTTCTGTCCCGCTAGCTGGCCTCTGACAGCCTCAGCTTCCCTGTTCTGTATTTGAGCGGCTGGAGCAGCCATCAGATGACCTCCAAGCTACACAAATAATTCTGTGTGTCCTCCAGAGGCTCCCATATCTCATCCTGTCAAGGATTGTTTCAAAATGTTTTGTCAGCTTTTATGAGTCTACAGTCCTTCAACGTAACTCTTTACTGAGTGAGTTTTCTGAGTGCAGTTCTTCGTGGAGTAGTTTGTCTGGTACAAATTTCTAGGACATGCCTAGAGTGTGTCATATAAATCAAGTTCACGTGGGAGCAAAATATAAAACACAGTAAGCGCTAGTTCTATTTGATGGCTCCATTTACTAAACTTCCACCCTTAGAATAGGCATAACCTGAATGACTGAAATACAGTCATATTAACATGTTTTCTTGTGTATAGATTATTATAGTAGTATTAGATTGTGATAGCATCATAATGTGATTCTAAAATTGACATTTGGATAAACAAGAAGATTAACATCATGCAATTAGTGATCTAATGTCCCTCTTTTGGGGTAAAGGGGACTCACTGACAGGCTTTAACCACACCAGCTTCTTGGTGCAAAACATTGCTGTGCTCTGCCCTTCAATGCGGACTTATCACAGAAAATGGGGGCTTTGAGGCCTGCGTCTGTTGTGGTTGGCCTCTGCTATGCAGAACTAGCACAAAAGAGTAACCAGTGGCCCTTTTTTCATTTTTAGGCTGTAAAGGAAAGGTGTGTCAGTTAGTCTACAGGGTCACATGATTCTGCACTGATCACACATCAAGGCATTTTTTCTTTGCTCGAGTTAATACACCACCATTGTAGGAATAAAACACAATGCACCATGTGAGACGGGCTTTTTGTGATTTCACACTGTGGGCTGATTTTAATTGTATCCCAGTGACATGTCATGAAGCACCGGCAATTTAGACATCTTCACTTTTATTGCTTTTCCCCCAGAGTGTGGATGTGATTTGTTGTGCAAATCTGGGTGAGTTTGCGTTCAGTATTACAGAAGATAATTGAGAGGATTGTAAATTCTTAAGAGAGAATAATTGCAAACAGTTTTTTTTTTGGGGGGGGGGNNNGGGGGGGTAAAATACACAATAACACATTATTCACATGCCATTCGTGAGGCTTTATAGTTTAGTCTAGATTTGAGGCTGTGAATGTGTCTCTCCAAACGCTATAAGCCAAACACCGAAGATGTGTGTCTGGTGTAACTAACACTTTCAATCGAGTCCAAAAACTTGAGCAGTGATTTTCTAACTATCCGTCTGTTTTTGCCTGAACATTAACATAAGTAAGATGTGTCTGTATATATATTATATTTATTGCATGCTGAAAGAGAGTGTCTGTCTGTGAAGATTGTTAATTTGTGATTTCGGCTCATATGAATAGAATTGGCTCAAACTTTGAACGGAAAGCTTCAGTGTTGTACTCTTGCCAGTAGGCATTTGGTGTGTTTCAGATAATAATTATCAAATAATAATTTGTATGAAGCATCCAAAATAATGACAAATGCTCATCACATCAATGCCAGGAGATTTCTTACAGCCATTCTATGATATGAAGCTGAAAAAAGCTGTTCAGCAAATGATTGTTCTATAACTTGGTAAATGATTAAAACTACTAGCCCGTTATCACCAAAACTATAACTGATTAATTTTCTGTTGATCCACTAACTTGTTAGTAGACAAATCCTATAAGTGCCAGTGTTTATTGCATGTTTCAGAAGCAATTAGCTATTGCTCGAATTTCTTTGTTATCCATGCTGTCCTTAAAAATATATTCAGCACAAATGATCACTGGTAGGTATTTTTGATGGGTTGCAAGCTTGTTTAACATGTTGAATTCATTTTGAACTACTGAATATCATAATTATTGCCAGTAAGCCAAGGGTTATTTTTGATTCACAGTGACAATGTTCACTTGGATACATTTTTACATGAATGATTCTGGATATTTACCATTAGTTAGGGTAAATTATAGTTCATGTGCAGGTGTCTTTACCATTGAAACCTTAACAGGACATTTAGTTCATTCACATTACTGTAGTTTCTTTAACCAAAAACTACAAGGACAACACATTTGGCTAAGATACTGGCACAAGGAGGAATAAATGTGCTCCTTAGTATTCATTGAAGGAGAGTCCTGAAGTGTTTTGGATGCCCTCTCATCCATTTGTTTGCTCCTTTCTAAGAGACTTTCTGTTAGGGAAATATGTTTTAGACACAGCTGATTACCCACAATTAACTGATCACTGGAGCGCAGCGCAGTCTCATTACACTTTTCTTTTCTTTTCAGATTTGTGAAGAATATGCTGAATTTGTGCTTACAGTCAAAGCGTAGTACTGCAGCTCTCAAACGTTTCCTTTCCTTTGGTAGCTTTTTTTCTTTCAGAGTAGATAAACTGTGTGAATATGTGAGTGGAATCTCAATCTCTGATTTGTAAGGAAATCTTACCTATTACCTATTGCTCTCACAGCACGGTGATGTACAGAGATTCAAATTACCTGTAAGGCTTACAAAAGGGGAGTAACATAGAAATTAAATTTGCATGTGTACATTCATGTGTGTCTTTTTGTGTGTTTACATACAGTAGTTGTCCTGGATTTTAGCGGTGCTGCGGTGCATTAGCATTAAGAGTTTATATCACAAGAAGTGAACAGTTTCCTCCGAGGCTTGTGGACAGTATTTCCAAAGGCGGTGATAAATGGAGCTTGTTTGGTGTAACTTTCCCTCACAGCGAGGCTATCAATTTGCTCCGAAGCAAACAGCTGCTTTTTTCTCCAAGCTGAACTGTACTGAGCGGAGGCCAGGAAGAATTAATGTGTTGATGAGAGCGCTCAATGGAGACTGAGAGGGTGATTTGGGGGTCTGTGATAAACAGACTCTGCTGCAGTTGCAATTGAGTTTAATGGGTTCATCTTCAAAATATCAATCTCCAAGTCCTCTGTTAGTTTGTGTTTATGCTCTTTCCCGACAATCCCAATTTAAGCCAGGTTTTATTTAAATATATGACGTTTGCTTCTGTATAGTCTACCACATGGGGGGGGGGTGTTTCAGTGGAAAACATGTATAAATGAGCGCAGTGTGAAGACAGAGTGCTCGACACTCACCACAGACCACCACTTCCTGTTTGCTCGAGTGTCATTTCTGATAAAAAAATTCTTATCATGTCTTCATTTTATTCACGAACTTAACAAGATATCTGTCGTAAAAATAACCCGTATCACCTACTGCAGCTGATCTGTGACCATTTCTGCATATAAAAACCTTTAAAAGTCAAATCTCAGACATGAATACCTAGTTGCTTGAGTTAAACTTTCATGTGATGCTTGTTCACCACAGGAGCTTTCCTGTGATCTTGAAGAGGAGGAGGGGGAGCAAGAGAGAATATTTAGGCCTCTGTGGTGAAGCACTTGCTCATACCTAAACGCGGTCGACTTTGCAGTTTCATTTCTTTTTACCTCCTACTGGCAGAAGTTGTTTTATGGTGCTTTCTACTGCAGAGGAGAACAACTCCCCCACAAGTCAGCAGCTTAACTGGCTCACTGACACGGCTAATAGACTCACAATTCACTGTAAATGTTTTAATGGGACACAAAGAGATGTGAACTTTACTTCTGAGCTGCCATTCAGATTTTAATCACTGTGCCTGGCCCATATTGTGTGGTCAAAGTCTAAAGTAAGTGCATACCTGTCCAACTGTTTACCTCCAGCACTCCTCCACCTCTGCAGGAGAAACCCGTCTATCGTCTTTCATGCTGTTTGAGGTGTGGCCCTCTGGTTGGACCTCTCTGCTCTCCCCTCCCCCGCTGCAGCCCCATCCAATCCCTGCCACTCGTGGAGCTCACCTGAAAAGATTTGCATTCGGGGCCGATACTCGTCGCCGATTGGCCAGGTGAAAGAGCTCTGCCTCAGGGCTCCCCTACCAATGGCGACAGTGCTGTGTGACTCATAGGGAGAGGACAAGTTGCTCCACTACACTTCTCCTTTTTCTGCTTCAAACAGCAGCCATTGCATTGTCTTTTTTTCTCTCCTCCTCTTGAGTTTTGTTTTGTCGCCGTGAGAAAGTGGTGTGGGGCCGGCCAGTGGTCCACACCTTCAGTCAGCTTTGTTCCCCTCTGAACGCACCCTGGATTATTCCCCGTTTCCACTTTTGTTGTCTGTTTTTCTCTTGATTTTTATTGGTTACTGAGATCGACACTTGTTTGGCTGCTATTATGGACCTTGTCACCCGAATCCTGTGTCTTTGAGGTTAGTGATGAATAGTTCTCCTCCTCCTCTTCACACTTTACCCATTTTGATGGTTCTCATCAGTAGAAACAAATGGCTTTCTTGCTTGAAATTGGTTTGTGAGAATTTTTAAGTTTAAAAAGTTGAAACCAATATTACTGTGTATATTTGGGAGTTGTATTTGTAAGTGACTAAATGGCAGCTAGGCAGCTAGGTCGCCATAATGTGCACCGTTGACTTTATCGTAGCATTCTCATTAGCTCACTTGACATATTGACGTTTTTTCAAGGGAGCTTTGACAAGTCACGCAAGTTCAATTGGTGTCCAATGTTTCCAATGTTTCTTTCCCCATCTAACGTCTTTCAAGCCTGCTTCTGAATCAAATTCAGTTCAAGAAAACAGCAAAACTGTATTAGCAGTACAGTGATAACACGAGTTTTATGTACTAAGCTTTTATGTTGAGTTGCACATATCAAACCAGTTTCCCCAAACTCGGTTGACACTTTCTATGACTTGACAACGTGTGAGATCAAGTAGTAGGCTTTACTTTTTGTGTTTGTCATTTTAAGAACTAATACGAATGATCTTTTAGCTGATATGTCTGATGTGTTGCTTTTCTTATATGAATTGTTACCTTATATGGTCTGCTGAAGCAAGGGCGGGAACAGTGTTTTGCAAGTCCCTGGACCAAGCCCACATGTCTTTTTCATGGTGTAGTAATCAGTAATTGCACATCATGTTGATTTTGATCCATTATTGCTTTCCAATTTTAATACAGTTGTTATTTAAAATGATAAATGCTTCATTAGTAGGCAAAAAAAAAGCTGCTGTGGTTTTGCTGCTGTTGCTCTTCACAGTCTTGCGCATGGAGGCAGTCATGCAATGCTTCATGCATCAAAATCTTCATCAGAACAGAATGTGGCTCATCTTGTAATGTGGAGACTCAGAAGGTCTTTATTTCAATTCAAAGGGAAGTTTGAACTCACAGTATTTTGCTTCCTCTTTTAGGCCCATACTAGTTGACCTTCCCTAAAGTCTTTTTTTTTTTACCATCAAGCAGTTACATTTTTCTGCTTAATGTTGTTGAGAATCTGTTTCTAAAAGTCGCTCAGTGCAGCAGCGATAAAAGCACACTTCCTGTTTCACCAGAAATCTACTCTGCACTTTGTGGACCACACCAGACACTGTGCACATGCTGTATGACTGAATAAACACGGGTACAGTTTGAGCAACATCAGATTTCAAACCCACTTTTTATTGAAGCTGTCTCCAGATGCTGCTGCAGCACACTGCACAGAGCACTGCAGTTATCCTAGAAAAGAACCAGTGCAGACCTAGCATTTTCATCCAATTTTGGTCAGACTTTTTTATGTAGTTATATGCAAAATACCTAAGCTTGTGATTGTGTCATCGGTTTGGCATCCAGAATTGATTTTGTTGATGTAATGTCTGACGTAACTTGCAGTTGGGGCCCAAAACAGGCAACTGAGTGCAGATCATTGCAGAGATACCAAATAAATATCTCAAAAGGCTCCGTTACTGAACTATTATTAGGTTTGGATCAATTGGCCTTGCACTGGAAGAGCAAAGGAATAGTTTTTCTGTAGTTATATTTAACGCTTGCTGTAGCATCAGCACATGACCCAGTGAGTGAATAGCTCTGTTGTGTAGAGCAGGCACGAGTTTGCATTTGACCTGAACTTTTTCATCATACTCTGTGCCCACCCTGATTTGGATTGTAAATGAGGCCCTCGTGGCTCAGTGGATGGACTCATAATGTAGGTGCTGTTTATTGAAGCTTTGTGTGTGTCTCATTCAGAGGACATCGAGGCTGATAAAGAAAGGGGAGGGGGGCGGGCTGGACGGTAGTGTCAGGTTGGCTCTTCTTTCAATACAAAGTCAACAAGTCTTGGCCTGTAATTAGATCATTAGGTTTGGGCAAGATGACGGAGGCGGTGCAAGAGAAGGGCATGACGGGGAGGAGGAGGTGGGGTGGAGTTTATTACTACAGCCCCAGCATGCCGAGATAAGTAAAAATGGGAGATTTATGCAGTTTCGTATTACAGGTACATGCTTCAAATAGAACAAACACAGAGCCAACTTTGTATGGTCCGGTACAAACTGTTTTTTTTATGCTTCAAATAAAATAAACACAGAGCCGGTTTCATGTGACCAGATATAAACTGTTCTTTATCACACAAAGGATCAAACGTATTTCTTTCTCTACATACCTATCATCTGTTGGCAGCAATAATACAAATATAATGCATTTGCACAGGCTAAATATTATACTAATGGAAAGTGAGTGGCATGTTATAGTTGTATGTGATCAAATATTTTAAACCAAAAGACACCAGAACTTCATCTTTAATGAAATATTTTAAATTCTCACATCATGTTGGCAAAGACAAGAATCATTTCTTTCTCTCTAAGGAGATTTATGATAAGTTTGCTTGAAATATCAGCTTGTTCATTCACTTCTTTCTGTCAAGTGAGCGTCACTTCTGCCACCACTTCTGATTAACTGTCCCCTTTATTGAGGAAAGAAAACTCATTGTGAAACTAGCAGATATACATGTCATGTTTACCCGCGGCCATTCCCTTTTAATAAACCTGGCTGGAAAATGTTAATATGAGAAAGTCAGAGCTCCTGTCTTGGTTTGATGGTTTGCTTGGCTGTTTTATGTTGCTCAAGGATGGATTTGCATCATGTTTCCATGTCAGTTTCTCCATTTCTTCTTTGCCATTTTCATTTCCATAGCACTCTCTTTTTCTGGTGTGGATGGAGGCCCAAAGGTTGAAGAAGTAGGCTTGTGACGGGAAGTTTGAACTCCTGTGACCAGCTGGGAAAAACTGGGTGGGGAAAGTTAATGTGTAACACTCTCCCCTGCCCTAACGGCTACTGTCGAGGTGCCACTGAGCAAGGCACACGCTCCAGACATAACTATGCTCAGCAGATCAAAGTATATCTGCATTAAAGTGTTGTAGGTACACTCAGGAAACCCTCCCTTTATGAATAAAGTTAAATAGATTGAGCAACCGTCTCCCCGTGTTGCAACTGTCTCATAGTCGGAGCATGCTGGGACTGGCAGCCCGTTGTTCTGAAGTACACATCGAACCAGAGCTGTGATCGTTGCATCTGAACACAGAGCCCAGAGTCTCTCTCTATCCAGACAGATCTCATTCCAGCCCTGAAAAATGTATCAGAGAAGAAGTGATTATGCTTTTTTTGTTCTCGTCAGACTTATTTCCTGTCAAAGTGAAAAGGATGTGATGTAATGCGGGAGTTTTCAGTGATTATAAAACCTTTCATGCTCCAAAATAGCCAAAGGTTGACTCAGGTCTTTCAGAGGTTTTTATTTTTCCTTTAGTGGATGATGGATGGTGAAGTGACAAGACTTTGAATGCACTTTATGACACGTAACTACAAAGTTTCTCATGTCACATCTTTAGATAAAGACTAATTTGTAAATTTTCTCTCTAATGGATCACATTAACACCACCTTACATCTATTATAAACTGTCAAAAGACATAAGCTCCCACCCCCTACTCACTACCTACTTTGCGGTCACAGAACTCATATCGCCCACCTGGCTGGGATGGGTGAAAGACAGAGAGCAAGAAAGAAAGTGTGTGTGTGTGTGTGTGTGTGTGTGTGTGTGTGTGTGTGTGTGTGTGTGTGTG
>NTHP01000204.1:70795-82990 GCA_003416845.1 Oplegnathus fasciatus | reverse complement strand
TGTGTGTGTGTGTGTGTGTGTGTGTGTGTGTGTGTGAGAGAGAGAGAAAGAGAGAGAGAGAGATGATATGTGGAATATCAGGTCACACCTTTTGATAACACTCCTGGTTATGCAACGTACCATGCTGGTCAGGGCACAGATTCTGTGCTAGTGAAATAGGTCCACCTACTGCAGTGTATCATGCTCTGTGGTGGAGAGTAACGAAGTACATCAACTCAACTACTGTACTTCAGTACAATTTTGAGGTAGTTTTTCCTTACCTGAGTATTTCCAAATTATGCTGCTTTATATTTCCACTCCCCTACATTTAGTTGTTTCTTTGCAGATTAAGAGTTTAAATACAAAATCTATAAATAAAATAGATTAAATTATAAAATATGCTGCATTATTACTGACTCAACTACCAAACAGTGTGTAAATTTGTAAAAAGTTAACTCCATGTTGACCCTCATCAACATTAAAATGTTGCTTACACATTAATCCATCAGTAATAATAAGCTGATAATAAAATATATAATGCAACAACACTGAAAATGGCCATTCTGCTGCCTAATGAGTACTTCAGTAAAATGTTGAATGCAAGACTTACTTTTTATTAAGCATTTTTACATTGTGGTTATAATACTTTTACTCACGTAAAGGATCTGAGTACTTCTTCCACCATTGATCATGCTGGAAAAAAGAAGTGGATGCAAAGTTCTTCACGTACATTTTTAATTAAAAAGTTGACTACTTGTTAGTGAATAACATAAAGCTCAGGTGATAATCAGCCTCAATCTGACAGACAGTAAGAAACTGTGAAAAATACATATACTAATCATGAATTATGAACTACCAGACAGTCAGCTACATAGGTTAATACTGTTGAGATTGTATTTTTGGAGAGGACTTGCCTTTTAGTAGCATGCTAACTATTTAACTAACTTTAAAGTCTATTAATACACTGAGATACTTTGTCTAGTGAACTAAATTACTGTGGAAATGGTGATAATGTGTGTATCTTGATAAAAGTTTATCTGACATAGAGCTTTTGTGGGTGGAGGCAGGTTTGAGGTGTGAAGTTTATTTTGTGCCAGATAAAAGCGGCATGCAGAACCTCATAAAAATTTCCATTACAGCTTTCAGTTGGCTCTGCCTTCAGTCATTTATAAAAGTAATTTGTAAATACAGGAATGTGATACAGCTATAAATTGCTTGCACTGCACAATATAGGCCTAATGCACGTTCACATTGCAATGTTTTTCTTTACAATTAAATTGGTTCCACCCTGTATGAGGCAACATGGCTTAAAAAAAACGGCTCCCAACGGTGAGATGCACGTGAACATAAAACTGACATCCTCAGTGAAATAAGTCTTAGTTTGGTGTCTGTTGCCACCTCCCTCATACTCCCTCATGCTAATTTAAACATCATGTTGGCTTTAATGCAGTATCCCTTGGTACAAAGAGGCATTCTGACCCAGGCACAGAGGGAAATTGATTTCCCACATGGTTTTCGGAGGCTTTGGTCCCAGACACCCAGCTGCAGTGCTGTCTGTGTCTGGAAGCCTCAGCAGCAGGCTGTCAAATGGAAAGCTGGCCATGCCCATAATGTCTCCAGCACTGAAATGATCTGTTGAACTCCGGTCTGAGTGGAAAGGTCTTAGTTATGGACACCAGAGTTAAAGTTCACTCATTTATTCATTTATTTATTTCTGTCTTGAAACCTACTTTTTCCTTCATGCTTTCATACTATATATACCGTATATACCGTAATGTCACTTATTTTCCTCTCATCGCCTCCTCATGCATGTTTGCGAAATGCTCAGTGACCATGAATGTGAGGACTGTGGCAGACTTAGCTTAAATTGAGCCACATTTACGAGTACGATTGTGCCCTTTTTGTGAAAAGTCATGACATGCGGCTGCTGTGGTGGACACAATATGTGAAAAACAAGGTGCTGAACCGCAGGTGCGAAAGATGAACGCCACAAAACAGTCCAAAATCCAACCTTAACTCTACAGTGACATTTTCATTTCTTTCACCCATCAAGTAAATCCCAACAGAAACTGAAACATTCTTACATTTCAGCTTAATGGGTTTATGAGTGCTGCTCATCAAAACAAACATGTCACTTTACTCTCACTTAATACAGTTGTTTGACATTTTGGGAAATATACTTATTTGCTTTCTTGTTGGGAGTTGTGTGAAAGCCTTCATGCTCCAAAATAGTCAAAGGTTGGCTCAAGTCTTTCAGAGATTTTTACTTTTGCTTTAGTGGATGATGGACAGTGAAGTGACAAGACTTTGAATGCACTCTATGTCACAAAAAAAGCACAAAGAATGGAAACATGGCTCTGTCCAAAGGTAACAAAATCAGCCTACCAGCACCCCTAACGTTCACTAAATAACACGTTATACCTCATTTGTTTAATTCATACAAAAACCGAAAGGTGTAAAAACAAAACGTTACAGTTTTACAGGAGGTTATTTGCGGTACTATTTCTTGTCCAGGTACAGATTAAACAGACAAGATATAACATGTTAATTAGTGAGATTTCAAGGTGCTGGTAGGTGGATCTTTTTTTTTTTTTACCTCTGGACAGTCTTTATGCTGTTTCCAGTCTTAATGCTAAGCTAAGCTAAGTGTCTCCTGGCCGTAGCTTCATGTTTACAGACATGAGAGTGGTATCAACCTTCTCATCTAACGCTCGGCATGAATAAGCGTATTTCCCAAACTGTTGAATTAATTTTTCATGACTTCCATAACAGCATCTTCTCAGTGAGTCACGATGTCCTCACAACAACATCCAAAAGGCTGTTTACTACACAGGCAGTCTGTTTATGCTCGTCGTGCCTGGTCTTCAACATGTGTCCTCGCAGACACACCGGGCCTTCGCTGAGCTGAATGAGACCCACCTCCTCTCTCTGTCTTGTACCACTGAGCCTACTTTACAAGCCCTCACCCTCTGCTTGTTCCTAAGCAACAGCCACTCCTTGTTTACCTTTGCGTTTTTGCATTGCGATTCTCCGTCAGAACAACATAACCCCAGACCCTCTGGAGACTGATTGTCAGGCCTCTTTATTCAAAGTAGTGTTGAAGCAAAGGTTATCATGTACACAAGCCTGTCATTAATGTATATATAATCCTGAAGAACTAACAGATTTAGAACCATTTTATTAAACTACTTCCCACATATAATTATTACAGATCCATATTATGGTTAAACAATAACACCATGTAAATATGGTGTTATATAACCAAATTAAGCACGTCTGTCTCTTTAGCCAGGTAGTTTATTGTCCTCATCTCCTGCACCCATGCTGCACCTTCCTCATCGCCTGGCTATCATAAACGAGTGTATTTCATAAAGCCTTCTCAAATATTGACCAGGCTTGGCAGACCGTCCTTCTGCTTCCTGCACCGGCTCAAACACATCTCCCAATAGGCGAAAAGAACCTTTGATCGATGTTTGCAGCAGCTGAAATAAATTATTTAAATGAAGATTGTTGGTATTAGTACACTAATCCTAACTTGTACATTATTAGCAGTGTAGCACAGACAGAAAACATGTCAAGACGACAAGATCAAGTGACTTAAGTGCAAGTAATGTTGTAATACTTAAAGCATGCAATCCAAACATTCGTCATGACTTGAGTTGTAGTTTAGGCTTGTTAGTTCAGTCCCATAGCTTAACAGTTTTTGTCTGTATTTGAAGTATGTGTCTGACATCATGACCGGCAATGACTCAGCACTTTTGTCCCGAGATCCAGGAATAGGGCATACGTTTACTGGCCTCAAGATTAGATAGAAACATTGGCCAGGTGATATCTAATACCACACTGACCTAGTATCCAATTGTGTGAAATCAGATAAGCTCTCTTGAAGGGGCTAAGCTGTCTCGGTGTGAGTGGTCCTATCTGTGAGGCTTTACGGGGGATCAGATGAGAAGAGCTGATTTAGACGTTATTAGCTGTTAAACCGAGGCTTGATCTGTGGGAATCTTAAAAACAGCTTTGCTAAAGCTGCAAATTTGCATGTTTCATAGTGTTTCAACCTTTCCAACAGAGGAAACATTATTATAGATAGTAGATATAAATGTACTGTAGTGTGAGCAGACAGAATTTGCATTTCTGTGTGTCAGAAAACAATGTTTGGATTAAAAGGATTAGTTTCTCATCTGGACAATATGCTTGTTTGCCTTCCTACTAAGAGTTAGATGAGAAGATTGATACCACTGTTGTGTCTGTACGCTACATTTGAAGCCACATACAGCCAGCAACCGGTTAGCCTAGCTTAGCATAAAGACTGGAAACAGGGGGAAACAGCTAGCCTGCCTCTGTCCAACGAGAAGAAAATCTACCTATCAGCAACATTGACAAGTTGCAGTTTTACAGCGGTTATTTCGTTACCTTTGAGCCCTGTTTCTAGTCTTTATGCTAAGCTACTTACATATTTGTTGTAAAGAAGTGAGAGTGGTGTCGATTTTCTCATCTAACTCTTAGCAAACAGCAAATAAGCGTAATCCCCTAAAATGTTGAACTATGCCTTTAAGAAGAAGCTTGACCTCAAAGAGTATGACAAGACAGAGAAAAATGAGATTATTTCATCTGTGTTTTATTTTATTCCCTCTCTAGGCGTGTTGTCTGTTACATACTGCTGCATGCCTGACTATGGGTGGACACATCAGCCCGCTTGTGTCCAGACCTGTTTGGTATGCAGCCTCCTCTGCAACAGCCGGGTCCCCTGTTCCCAGCCCTGACTCAGACATGGAGCCCTGAGATTTCAGTGCTCCATCTGAACACGTACCTATTAGTATGCTGCAGGGCTGGTGTGGAAAGTATCTTGGCAAAGCTCATACAGTATATAAGCCCCAAATGGAATTTCACCCTTCGAGAAAATTAGCTGTTGTGGGAAGTTACATAATCAGATGGCTGCTATCGGTGGTAAAATTGCAGCGGTGGTTTATAGTGTAAAAAAGAATCAGGAATGTCATCCCTCACCTTGTTTTTATTTAAGCTTGCTCGAGAGTACGCTGCTGGTATTTTTCTGGGTATGATATCCTCTCTTTGCTGCTGCCAGTATACCTGTGCTGTGACATGTTAGTATTGGTATGAATGTAAACACATCAGAGATGGG
Organism: Oplegnathus fasciatus; assembly: GCA_003416845.1. Lineage (NCBI taxonomy): Eukaryota > Metazoa > Chordata > Actinopteri > Centrarchiformes > Oplegnathidae > Oplegnathus > Oplegnathus fasciatus. The sequence continues at coordinate 77,871 of NTHP01000204.1, read as the reverse complement.
CGTGTGAAGCTATTTCTGAAGCCGGTACAGTATGCAGCACGGTAGCGCTGATTTTAGAAACACTTCTGGACTTGAATTTAGCTTTGGTTATTATGTTTTAGGAGAATTTATATAAAATCTTATTTTGTCTTTTTTCTTTGACAGAGAGGTGATTCTATGCAGTTGCCTCCTGTATGTGTCTAATGCCTGTGGGAGGCTTGCTTACTGTATAAAAAGGACAGAATTTAGCTTTTACAGTCTAGTCATGCATCAAATCGCTCCCACACAGCAGCCAAAACAACAGCAGAGTCGGGATGAAGCATTTCAAATATGTCTGCAAGAAAGGAATCAGCAGGGCAGTGTGAGGCAACTGACATGCACGCACAGACTTGCATGTTTTTTGTCCTTGCCTTTTGTCTTTTTGTTTTTAATTTGGAATCATTGTCATTTTGAAATTGAAGAAATTATGTGATACAAGAGGAGCTGTAGGAAGCAATACTAGCTACTTCTACCTGGCAGGTTCATATTGTTTCATATATAGTTTCAGGGCTCCGGAACTTAACAAACACACAAGTACTGTTCTCCACATATAGTACACGTACCAGCTCTGACTGCGTCCTGCATCGATCAAATTTGAAAGAATATTGACAGACAAACATAATAAATAGCATTGTTTGACAAAGTGTTGTGTCTTTGTATGTTAAAATATGCATTTGCACATCTGGTTTTGGGATTTTTAGAGAAAGTGTTGTAATATTTTAGTGGTTTGGCCAATGCCATGGCTAGACTGGCAAGGCAAAAAAAAATCTGAACATTAAAGCCTGCAGTGGATATTTGCCAAGCTCCAACGCTAACAAATCTCTTATCAAACCTTGAATCTCTCCTTGTTCTTTTTTATTAGCGAAGAGTTAAGTAGAAAACATTTAGGCCGCCCTCGCTGTTGCTCTCACCGATTAAAATGTACTGGTGATAGATTATATCAGTTGGAAGATTAAATGATGTTGCCTTGAGTGGTAATTTTGAAAAGATGAAACTTTCCCCACCATGGAAACACCTTTCTAGACCAGTCTTACTCCACATCTTAAGTCACAAAGTCCAGATGCTTCAATAAAATGTTACAGCCTTGTGGACATTACAGCAGCACGCAGCCCATCAAACTGTGATGTTTGAGGGTTGCAGATGTCTCTTCTAAAACTTTGCTGCAATTTCCTGTCCTGTTTTCACAACTTCAATGGTTCTTCCTATCTGTGACATGTGGCCTGTTGCCACATAATCGAAATAGGCCGCTGGGGGTAGTTTTTGACTAATGGGCTGCATCTGTTAAGTTAAAACGTGCTTTTCTCTGGAAAAACTAGTTTTGGATTCATCTGGTAAGACAGCAGTAATATAGTCAAGATGGAAATGAAGGACACTTGTTCAGGTGCGAAGGATTTATTGCGATTAGGATTTGTATGGGTACATTTCCAGGCTTATAGTTTGTTCATATTAACTAGAAGCAGAAGTTAATTCAGCAGATGGAATTGTTCTACATTGTTAATGAATGGCTTGTACGTGCTTTAGGGCAGTTATTCTCAGTGGCTCATAAAAAGTTTGCGGGGTGCTCTAGTCGCAAACACAGCACATTTGTGTAGTGATATACTTGTCTCTTGTTCTGACCTATAAGAGCAAACTTGTGTGACAGGAACTTTGTAGTTTGTTCTGAGAATTTCTGTAAAACCGACTCATGGGGCCAAGTAAGGGATGTGTGTGCGTGTGTGTTGAGGGATGGGGGGTTAGTAATGCTGTCTGTGTTTGCACGCCTTGTGTCAGCATTGTGGGGAAAGAGATGTCTGCAAATGGCAGGTGTGGCTTTGTGAGCCCTGTTGTGATCCTTTTAATTCACCATCACCGTCATTAAACAACCTGAGCGTAGCAGGCTTGAAAATGTCAGAAGGCGAGAGAATATCTAAAGGTGTCTCATTTGCAGAACATATTTTAGAAATACATTTTCAACCTGCTATTCTCATATATTATATTACATTCAAGAGTCTTTGCAAAACCAATTCTGTGCTTAAAATTCTGGAGATTTTGACTCTTGCGTGCAAGGCATGTTTTCCTGTGAGTTTACCAACTAAAACAGAAAAAAAAACACATGGAAGCTCATCATTTTTGTCTTTGACGTCACTCGTGGAGATATTTCTAGTGACTATATTATTCATGTAGGAAATGCTACCTGTATCACAAGACACATCTACGAGAGTAATAGCATGTTGTTTGAGAAGGAAGGAGGGGGAGTTGAGAACTTTCCGCTCTTACACAGAGGAAGAAATTTTCTTTTGAGTGTGGTTTAACAGACAGGAAGCAGCAGAAAGCCACTGTTCAGTGATGCTGTTCCTGTGAGTGCAAGATTCACAGGTCAGTTTGTGGGTGTTTTTGTACCCGGTTTTGAAATATGTCACTGCTATTTCTGGGTGTCATTATTTCTCTTGCATGCCTTAAACCAGAAAGTCCAGTGCACTGCACTGTGATAAAGTGCTCGCTAGAAGAGTATATATAGGACAGAGAACAGCCTGTAAGGCCTCAGCAGGAAACATGCCTCTTGCATATTTGAATGAAAATTGACCAAAAAAGAAGTGGAATCTGGTCTTTGGAGATTTTTCTGAACTTTTGTCACTGGGGACATTACTGAGCTTTCACCCATGTTCTCCAGACCATATTATCCTACTAAAGCTAATGTCTAATCTTCCAAAAAATGCCAAATGTTACACTTAATAGTGTTAGTTGGTACAAACAACTGTTGTCACAGGAAGGCACGGGTCCTTCTCCTGGAGCCTCCAGCCCGAGTGGAAAAGTACAAGGTTCGCAGGAGATGAGATTAAATTCCATTCTCCTTCTGAAAGCCTGTGCTCGAGGTGACGTTTTTCTTTCAGTCTTCATTTGGCCCTGGCACGGCAGAGCCAAATGCCTCCTACTTTTAAGACAGACACTGCGAGTGCCGGCTCAGACGCAGTGCCCAGTGCAGTCTCTGTGTTTCTGATGCCTTGTGTTCTGCAGCTGCACACTATTAGCCAGTGTCTGTGCCTGCCTCTGTGCCCGTTTCTGCCATTTTATCGCCACACGCATGGTGTGGCCTCAGGATTGCAGTGAAAGCACTCCTTTATTCAGCACAATAAAGTGGAGTTGGAGTTTGAAACATGGTGAGGCATGCTGTATTGTGCAATGCTGAGTGGTGAGTAAAATGTAGAATGCACAGAAAATACTGTATACAAAACAGCTTTTATGGTGCTGACATAGTGCTGTAGCAGTGGTGAAAACCACCTCTGTGTGTTTTTTGTCTGGCGTTGATGCAACTCCTTAATTACTGTCTTCTTACTCAAACACTTTTCCAGCTCTATGACCTTCTCTGCTGCTATAACTCAGTCAAGACTTTGCCTGTTTTATGGTCGCCTTGAAATGTAGGATAGATACATACCTGTCATTACTTTCTTTACTTTCTCTTCCATTGAACTGAGCCACGTTTTTACTTTGCCAAAACAGTTGTGTTTGAGCTATTTTCCTTGGCTCTAAAAGTGCTATTGTTACATACTGGTGTGTAGTTTAATGACATCTGTACTAAACATGCCCAAACGGGAACTGCTGTCCAGAAATGATGACCAGGATCCTCTGATGCCCATATGGGCTATCGCAGGGCTCCAGGAATGAGCTCGAGCCTCATATCACTGAGTCATTTCCTTTACAGGAACCCAGAGGATCCTGCAAAAACAGCATGTCTGTGCTGACAACCATTCAGTAACATGGCAGTGGTAAGCCCACGCATTTTCTGCCATCTTGCACATCAGTGTTTCTCTGCACAGCTGAATTGGAAAAACTAAATCGTTGTAGGACTCGTTTGAGGTTAAGATTTCTCTCTCTACTGAAATGTGTCTCTCAGAACTGCTTGATGAAGAGTAAAGTCAGTTAGTTTTGAAACCTTTGCATGTGTTTAGTGAGAGAAGACTCTTGATTTATGTCCACTCCAGTGTTAACCTGTGTGGGGAAAAAGATTTAAAATACCAGGAATACCACTCGCTCTCTGATACCAGCACCAGCCATCTGTAAGCCCTGGGACTGCTGCATCGTAACCACCGCAGTAAACCGCTGAACAGTCATGTCACCTGAAGAAATCTGCATATTTGTAACCTGAGCTGAAAATGGCTGATAAGTAAAGTTTGTCCTGGTCCTTTTCTCGCATCTCACAATGTTTGCACTCACCACATGCAGGGTGAGTCATTGCATAGTCATTCAATTGGCTTAAATTACCTCCTTTCATGGTCAACAATGAGCTCAGCTGAAGAGACTAAAGCGGGGGAAGTAGGGCCTTCTGGGAATGCTCCATTTGTTCATGAATCCTGACTCTAATTGGTTGTTATTGCGACTGGCAGTCACCATGCTGTAGGGGTGGAGTAGGCCAGTGTTTGCTTCATACTCCTCCTCAATCTGCCGTATATAACAGTAGTAATCGCCACTGGAGGAGATTGATAGAAAGAATCACATCACCATGGTCACAGACAAGGGCCATGATGGAGCCATACCATCAGCTATCCATGTTAGTAATTATCTTTAGCTACTGATGATTATTTTCATTATAAACAATTAGTCAATCAACAGAAAATTAATCAGCAGCAATTCTAAAAAAATCGATCAAATTGAAGTTAAAGTCATTTTTAAGCAAAAATGCTAAAAATCCCACGGATTCAGCTTCTAAAATGTGAACATTTTATGGTTTTCTTAGTCTTCTACGATAGTAAATTGTTGGGTTTTGGACTGTTTGTCTGACAAAACAAGATTAATTGAGAAAATAATAATAGGATTAAACAATATTGGAAATGATCGTTAGTTGCTGTACTAAAGTCTACATAATGTCACTCATGAAGAACAAGTTTGCAGACCCCAAGAAGTTGACTAGCAACTGCTAGCAACTCAAATAGATTCTTTGTATTGTGGAAACAGAACAAATCTTTGCATTGCACAAGCTTTTTAGAGATTTTTGTTGGATACATTTCTTCAAGCTGCAGCATTTCATTGTCAGTATTTTTACCTTAGATCAAATGACAACATGTAATGTGAAAAGACTTGAAACCACAGAGAGCTAACACCAACTCTGCAGTTGCTCTCAGCTTTATGGAGCGTATTAGCATCTTTCAGGTCATTGTTTTTGTTTTACAGCCCGCAACTTTACTGTTTCCGTTCACCCTCACTGCTGTCATCAGAGTTGTTTGCGGACGTTACCTGTCCAGCACTAAACAGACAAAGCTAGTGATTTGCTGGTGAATATAGTGGAGCATGTAGCAGCTAAAGAGTCAGATATTTCCCTAAGTGGTTGGTGGAGACCAAAACAGAGCTAAAATGAGAGTGAATATTACATACATTCATCAGGTGAAAAAAAACATGACTTCTAATGAATGCTAACATTGCTCCGGGTGTGCTGGATGTGGAAATAAGAAACTGTGTGCTGACACGTTTCGCCATAACAACTTCATAAGGTGATAATATGTCATTATTGCTTCCTCTGCTGTTTTAAAATGATTGATTGGTTTGTAGGATTACTGTGTATCCATCGAGTGACTGATAGTTTTAGCACAAATTATTTAAATAGCATTTTTGCCATCATTAAGTTTTTAACAGCAGAAAGCAATAGCAATTACAAGGAGAGAGAGGGGAGGGAGGGTTGACATGCAGCACATGTGTTTGGTTGGATCCAAACCCAGGACACCACATTTATACATTTTGTGCCGTAGACCTCTGGGTCACCAGGATGCCCCGCCCGGTAACCACACTAAAATGCTCAAGTCTGTCAAAAGAAGGCCCCACCCAGAGCGAGTCACACGCAGTCTATTTGCTCTGTGGACTATTATGCATTGACTAACATCCCAGTAAAAACCCTCCCTTCGCTGTTCTCCTCCTCTTCATGACGTAGTAAGTGCAGTTACAACCCTGCCCCTGTGCTGGGACAAGGCAGCTGTTGTCATGTGCTCGGGGATAATGTGCAGGCTGCGTCTGACTAATGGCTGGCTCTCTTGTATCCCTGTCTGCTGTGAGCTCCATGCCAACTGGGCCATCCAGACCAATGAAGCACTGACAGGAGGGATATAGAAAATACACACAAACGCTGACACCATCTGATACGTTGTAGTATGAATACAGCAGACGACACACATACACAGACACATCAAGTCAATTAGATACACAAATACAAAATACAGGAAAGGAGAATAAAAGATTTACTGTTCACTTCTATCTTGATTCCCGCTGATCTTGCCGATCTCCCACGGCTGTTTCCTGTCGTCTGATAATGATGATGCTGATGATTTGTTCATCATTTACCCCCAGTCCTGCCCGCAGGCTCATAAGCTGAAATGAAACACACTAACAGCTCAATAAATGTCCGTAAATCTAACACAAACACTGACAACTACAAAAGAGGAATCAGGACGCCTCCTTAGATCTGGGAGAAGGCAGCGAGGCGGGGCAGGGCAATTTCAGAGTGATCCCATATGATACAGACCACTGCACTTCTACCTCATCCCACATGGGGTGTCTTGGTCCAGCTTCACAGAGGGCAGATGAGGGCATCTGCTGTAAATGTGTGGGTGTGTGTGGTCCATGTGAAATTGCAACTGGAGAGTCACTTAGCAGGCAGACACATGTCCACCAACGCTTTTTTCTTTTTTCTTGATTTATACATCTTCCTCCGTTTGGAAGCCTCATACAGTTATATCCCCTCTTTTCTGCTCGAGTCTGGTAATGGCTTGTCACACTCTCCCAGCGCAAAAAATCATGCCAAGAAGACCAGGGCACTGAAGAGCTCCAGACAGATGGCGGCAGCGTTCAGCTCTGGCAGAGGTGGGCATGGACGCTGCCCAGCAGAGACAGCAAGAGGGACTGACTGGAGTGAAACACAAGCCGGTTCCCCCGTCTCTCTTCTATCTCCCAAAACGATGCTTTCCAGACCACAACCACATGTTACTATTCTGCCTGGATGCTGAGCAGAAAAATTGCGAATTTTGTTTGGCCCCTGCGCCCCTACAAGCTGCAGAACTTCAGTCCTTCTCTCTATCACCTCCTGTCCTGTTGCGCCC
>NTHP01000204.1:48518-70781 GCA_003416845.1 Oplegnathus fasciatus | reverse complement strand
AAAATACAATTGGGCCTGGTATGCAAGTTCGTCAGTCACACAGGCATTTCAAAGCAAATAAGCTCCACCCTGCAGCAGTGGAAAAAGCAGGGATGGTGTGTGTGTGTGTGTGTGTGTGTGTGTGTTGGGGGGGTGTACTAAACATTGCCATCTCTTACTTCTCTACTGCTGCCAGCTCTTTGGTCTCTGGGAAAGAGGCGGGTGGGGGTTTGTGGCCCTGGGGTGTCCGTTTATTCTTCAACCCAACATCAGCTCCTCCCGTCCTTCGGTCCCGAAACTTGCCTTTGGGTATCGGGTCGTTGGGACACACCTCAACACACACACACACACACACACACTAATGAGCACACGACCCCCAGTTTCCCTCCCCCGCTGCCTGATCACACTAACTCCCCGAGGGTCAGCACAGAGGGGCTTCAAGAGCATCATCAGACGAGTGGTCTCTGGCCTGCGTGTGTGTTTCTTTGTAGAGGGAGGGTTCACTCAGACCCTCTCCGCCCCAGCACCCGCTCATGTGATCATATTATCAGCCCCCTGAGCCTTATGATCTGGGGTGGTGTGCTGAGGAGGTGTCTTCAGACAGCTATGAAACAAATCAGGAATCAGAACGAGTTGTTCACTGAGACCCTCCTGACTGATATGTTGTTGTGCTTATTTTAGAGCTGCAAAAATGAATCAATCAGTCAATAGAAAGAAAATTAATCTGCAACTGTTGTGATTATCGAGGTAAAAGTTATTTGTCAAGCAGAAATGCCAAACGTTTGATGTTTCCAGGTTCTCAGATGTGAGAATTTGCTGCTTTTCTTGATCTTACATGATAGTAAATTTTATATTTTTGGGGTCTAGATTGTATCTGAAGAAGTCACCTTGTGCTGTAGGATATTGTGATCGGCATTTTTCATTGTTTTCTGATGTTTTATAGACAAATTAATTGATAGTTAGTTGCAGCCCTAGCTTTTTTTTCACTTTAGTAGTATCCAGACATAGTTTCAACTTTTAAGCCTCAGAGCCTGAAATGGATGGACAAATGAGGCCGACTTTTTAAATATTTTGGTGTCACATCTCATATTTGGATTAAGACAGGTATTTTGGGTAAAAGTAACTGTACAAGATCAAAAATAGCTTTCTAATGCTTGCAGGAATACATTTACATTGTCATTAAGCCTGAAAACTGTTCAATTTTTTTGGCATGCACAGAACACTTTTTTTTGCTTGGTCTTGACTCACTTGGTGAGTTTATTAGAGGGTTTGTCAGGCAGGGAGGCAGGAATCAGCCAGTGATCTGATTTGTCTGCTGAAACTTGTGGCTTTTTCAGCTTTGAACATCAGAACTAGACATAGCCTAGATACATATGTCCTGCCTGAAACTGTGTAGGTCTGTTATTATTTTAGTGGTGGATTTTTAGGCCTCAAAAACACTCTTCTATCCCCTCGCACAAGGACTCTTCCTCTGTATTATCTCTGCTCCTCCCTGCCTCTCTTGTCTCTCAGTGAAATTAAACTGATCTAATATGTCTCCTGACCTTAGCCCCTATCTCTTTCTCTGTCTGCCAGGTGTAGATGCTCCAGGCGCAGCGGGACCCAGCCTCCGTGTCAGAGAGGGACGAGGCTGCTCCCACCTGGGCCACAGCACTCCTCTGAAACTCGGCTCGCGGTCTCTCTCTCGGAGCGCTAACCACCCAGATTAGAGAACAGGAGGACGACAGGGAAGCCATTTTGAGAGGTGAAGCTGAGTCCGTGCACACGAGGAGCCAGGAGTCGTCGTAGCCAGGATATTTTAGGCTGCTCCCTGCCCTCTGAACTCCACTGCCATGACGACTGCAGTCCAGCCCAGCGAACTGGTGTTTGAATTTGCCAGCAACGGGATGGACGAAATCAATCAGGTAAGTATCACACTGGAGAAAGCACATTTTAAACTTTTTTAATCGAATCCTTTGTTGCTTTTATGCGTGACTGGGCTCGTAGACTACATTTTTTATTTGATCAAAAGACCGTTGGAGCAGTGTTTGACCATCCATCTTTTTCGACCAGATGTGCTACATGTGATCTTGTTGATAAATGTAAGACTTTTCATAGCAGGACAAACAAAACTTGTGTAAACAGCACGGTCACTGGGGTAAGATTAGCTGTGGCTCAGAGCCTGTGATCTTTAACTCTGACAACATGTTGGAGAACGAGGCAGGCGGAGGGGAGGATGGAGCAGAGGAGGAGGTCTGGGAAGAGGAGTGTGGGCTGCTGGGAGCACAGAAATGGAAAGATTGAAAAACCTGCAGCGAGGTTAGGGTGCGTGGGAGGGAAAGGGTGGGGCTTGGCCATGAATGTGTTTATGGCACAGAGGTTACTGTGTGTGCATACTATGTGAACCTGTGCCTATGTGTCTTTTCATTGCCCGGTCAGGTGTGCAGTTATCTCATCCCCACACCCGTGTCTGAATCCTGTGGAGCAGGCTTGATTGTAAGTGTGGATGTATGTGTGTTTATGTGAACTAGTATCTGTATGTGTGTATCTAGAGTGACATGTTGTCACTGGATCCCTGAGTAGCACCGGTTCAAGCCTAACCTGACAGACCTGTTACAAGGCTGCTTGGAAGGGATAATTCCACTCAAAGCTCTTGCATTGTTTCAGTGCTACAGTTTTGTTCCTTGCTGCACCCACTCAGCCTGTTATGCAACCAGTATGCCCCTGTTTACCAAGTCCTGGAAATACCCCCCCAAAAAGGAACAACACACTAACGTACTACTGCAGTGGCCATTTTGTTTCTGCTGGCTGTTATAAAGATTTAATTTGGCCACAAAAGCTGAGTGAAATCATAGAGTAGTTCTGTAATGATTAGCCATGCTATATTGGTTTTTAAGTCAATAAGTAGCTCCCTAAGGTGTATCACGTAATGACTGCAGGATGATACTTAGCTTCTGATCCAGCAATGGGTAGACATTAATAAAAAAACTTGTTCTCTTAATGTGAAATAAAAATAAAAGGAAAAGTCTCCACACTTCCAGGTGACAGAAACAAACATATTTGCTTTTAGGCAAACAACCCATCTTTAAACATGATAGTATCTCTCATGCTACGGGCTGCTACACTCTCAAATATTGTGATTATGAGGATATTGAAAGTGCACAAACAGTTGGACTCCATTGTGGCTGGGCAGGTAAAGCAGAAGAGAGCGGGGTGTGGGGGGGAACAGCTTGCACAGATGCTGTTGCTTTTAAAGGCAGAATGAGGAACTCAGAAATGCAAATTGGCCTGATTCTTATCGCTCTTGTTTCCCTACTAGAAACACGATTCAAGTCAACAAAGAGGAAGAAGCAGTTAAGACCTTTAGGATGTTCAATATTATTTGTCAGGCTGTGCCGGTTCTCCTGAGAGAGCCCCACTTTCTCACAATTTCACACCTTTAAACAACAGTATTTCTCTTCCATAGTTATTATCTTGCACATTGCGACATGCTTTTCACATTGTCAAATGAACACTTGGTTTACATGACAACACAAGACTTTGACGGTGTTCCCAGCACAAGCAGAATCCAGTTAACATCAAAACACCGGCAGAGACAGCAGCTTCAGACGTCTTGTGCTCTGTCAGCAAAGTGTGTGGGATTCAGACTTTCTGCGTTTGACGGGAGGGGGTTGGAGGTGCTGCTGTTTCAGGAGCTCAGCAGACCAATAGTCAGAATGCCTTTGTCGACACACAAGATTGACTCTCACTCAAGGACAGCAAACATCATTTAAGCCCAGACGAGGAGATGCGGTAGCCTCACTGTCTAGCTATCCGATAATATGTCTACCAAAGGCTCCGATTAATGGGAAACATTCAGTGTATGTCAGTGAGACATTGATAGCGTCTGTAGTCAAAGCAGAACTCAGGGTTTTTATTAGCCCCAGGAGGCTTTGAGGTTTTGCTGCTGAGATGACATAAGCTATTTGTTGTTGATCTTCAAAGTCATGATCTTGTGGAGCCATCTTGCGCTAGACTCACACAGACACCTACATTATGTACAAAGTATACAAATACTAATAAACAATACATGGGTAATCACTTGCTGGTCCTGCTCGGGAGGCCTAACCGCTTAATACCGTGTCCAAATAATGAGCTGGTCTGTTAGTTTCCTGGTTAAAGTGTAGCCGAAATGGGAGTGTATCCATGGACTCCATCACCCCCTCTTCCCACCCCCACGGCTCAAAGCCCAGACACCTGGTATGCCCCAGAGGTCCAAACCAACAATGGACACTTGTGCAAAGAGACAGATAAGCCTTTATTCATGTTCCTCCTACTGCACCTTTTCTCTATCCTTTTCCTCCTTTAATAAGGTCATGACTGTCAGAATGTGGTCTTAATTGATCTACATGGTTCGGTTAAAATTTGCAAAAATAAATACACACATGTATATTTAAGGAGGCAAGAGGCCACTGCTTAACATTTTTATTTTTTATTAACTGCTTTCCTGTTGAGTGTTTTAAATGTGAGAGTTTTGTGATACATCTCTGTCGCCCCTCGTCCAGTCAACAGTTACACTGATTACATGCAGCATGATATTAAGAAGGTGTTTGTCCAGTTTTGTATATACTCAGTTTTGGTTTGGACGCATATTTGACCTACATTTCACTAATATTTTAACTTCAGAAAAGATCTTCAAACATGGGATACACTTCCCCTGTCCCTGGTGGGCAGAAACAGTGCTGTTAAGATCTTTATCTGTTTCCGTGTGGTTTGGACATATAATAATACATTTAGAAACCATTCTTCAAACAGCCGCAGCAGTTGCATTAGCTGCTTGGCACTGACATGGTAAAAGAAACGATTTCAGTACATTTTTGAAGTGTAGTCTGCTGCCATCTGCTGGTGGTCAGTTGACTCTGAGTTGTTTTGCATCAATGTACCTGAGGTGACCTTTTCATTTAAAACAAACAAATGTTCAGTTTCTCTGCCTCTTATGTTGTATGTTTGTCATACTCTTTGAAATTGACAGCTGCCACTTGGCTACTTGAACCAGAAAAACATCGAAATAAGAGTTTTAGAGGACCGTGCGACTGACTCATTCACTGAATTGGTCCCCATGTCCCTCCCATTGACACGAACCAAGCGCCCAATGAGCACTCTTGACACAGTCTTTGTTTGAGGAGCTCCTCAGTTGTTCCTCAGTGGTTTGGCCCAAACTCCAGTAATTCCCACTGTCCCCTTGCTCCTTCCTGCATCAGGCTGTGCCATGCCTGAAATGAGGCGGGAAGGTTGGAATTCCCAAAGCACGTTCAGGACATGATGAAGGGGGTGCTTGCCTGCAATTCGTGATTGATCCATTAACATTCATTTGGGCTTATGTAATTTCTGAGCATAAGATTAACTTCTCAGGAGAAGTAGGCCAAATCAAACAGCTGGTTCCTGTCTTCTTCAGCGGGTCCCTGTGGGCCATTGCAACACCACAGAAATTAACTCTCCTCCATGCTATGTGCCTCCACATTAGCTGAAATTTAGTATGAATCCACAATATTTTACAAGGCAATAAAAATAAGAGACCAAATCCGATTATAACATTAATCTGATGTCATCTGGGTTTTTATATTGCATTTATGATGTGTAGTGGAGGAATTAATGGTGTTTTTATTGCATATACACATATGTATGTGCAAAGACCGTCAGTCCCCTGCCCCCCAGTAATAGCTCCAGTGTTACAACATCTCATACGTTTCTCTTTGTGTGTGTGTCCTCTCTCTTTTCAGCTGGACGACCCGTCAGTATTCCCAGCGGTGATTGTCGAGCAGGTGCCGGCAGCCGATCTGCTGCAGGTCTATTCAGGCCTGGAGTCTGATGAGGTGACCAACGGCATCATGGTGGACACCACTCTCCATGTCGTGGAGGAACCTTCCATCTTGGTGGGAGGGGTGGACCTCTCAGGTAAAGATATTTTACTTCACTATCATTTAAAGGGAACTGTGCACATACTGTATAACACGCTAGTGCTTAAGTCCAGATCACAGCAGTTAACAAACATGTGGAAGACCACGCAAAGCGGGAAATTCACATTTACATTTGGTTGCCCAGATTCAGTAAATCTTTTTCTTTTTTAATTGTTAATGAAACAAATGTGAATCTCACCATTTATGTAGTGCTTTACTTTACGTTCCGTGATTTTCAATATGTTTTTTAGGAAAAACTGTAATTTGACACTAATTGTCAGGAAAATAGGGACAGTGTTCAGCTGGTGCACTTCCAATTAATTGATTACAATTAATCGCAAGCATAACTTAGAGAGTCTTTAGTCAGTGCGCAGTAGGGCATCTTAATATGCAAAAATGTGAAATTGTCTACATGCAAGCATTCAATTCAGCGTACATGGAGGACAACCTTTCCAATAATAATTTGATAAAGAATTAATAATTTGGGTTTAAATGCAGCTATTCTTTGAAAGGCATTTTTATTTTTTCCCTTAATTAGCTAGGAAGGTCCCATTGAGATACAAGATCTCTTCTTCCAGGGAGTCCTGTAAAATAAAGCATAACCATCATCTATTTAGATTTATTTATATATTTAAGATTTATTAGCTTGTACTTTTACCTGCTCAAGAGCCCTTTTTCCCCCCTTAATTATTTATATATCTAGCAACAAAAAGGTCTTGTTTGTACAAACATAAAAGCAGACATAAAAAAGAGCCTGGCAACCAAGCTAGCCATTCAGCTGTATCTGACCCAGACAAGTACCCAAATACCACAGTATACAAAGTAGTTACAGACAAGGAGTTCATTTTGATGGATTTGTTTTCATCTGGTGGACAGAAACAACAGTCTCAGGCGCAGAGGACAGTATGGAGACAAACGAAGCTGCAGCAGCTCTTCTTAACATGGAGTCTCCAAACAACATTTTGGACGAGAAGCGTATGAGTAAGTTATTTTCCATGTTCTACAAAATGGCACACAATGACACACATTTCAACTTTGATCTGACATTTTGAGAATGAGATGTGTTCTTTATGGTCTATTCATGGTTTGTCTGTGTTTCTCTATCTCTTTTTATGTATAGTTCACACCTACGGCACTCTGCTGGAGTCAGACTTGACATACGCCCCTCTGAGGCCTGACCAGATGGATAATAGCGCCCTTGACATGTCCCTAGACGAGGACACGTCATCCATGGATGAGATACCCCAAAAGTGTCCCTTAAAACCGCAGAAAAAAACCAAAGGTAACACTGTCGTCGTCCTCTTTCTTGTTAGAACACAGGAATTATTCTTGCACTAAAATTTCAGTGTTGTAGGTAATTGGATGATTTCACAGTGACCTCTCACCCTATAACACATTACCCCTCAATTTGAATCATAGTGCGGAAGCCGCGGGCGGTGCGTCCCTGCTCCCCTATCACCACCCCTAACCTGCCACTCAGGAAGAAGAGCAAAGAGGGCAAAGGTAAGCCTCACTAACTAGTCCGCTTCTCTGTAATGAGCCAATAAAAATCAAGGTCTCTCTTCCTCTTGTGTACGCTCTGTTTCCTCCTGTGGAGTGTGCAAACAGCAGTCCTCAACCCCTGCAGTCCAGCAGGGTTGAATCTGGGCGAGTTAATGGATGAGGGGATCTCAGAGTGCTGTGTTTCACAGGGAAACAGAAGTGATTGCAGGCTGGAGGGCACATTGATGCTCTACCGATAGAAGCAGGCTAGTGCTGCTCGATGTGAACCCTCATTGCACCATACAGTGTGACACAACGAAGAGGGGGCTGGGGACGGCAGGTTCAGCTGCACACATATACATCACCCTGTCATGGTGTCTGGGATTCAAGTGACTACTGGGAGCGTTGCTGTTTTTAACCACTTCTGGCCAAAGCATCTCACAAATTAGAGTAATCTACTCCCAGGGTTGATACAATTAATTCCCTTCCAAGGCACACATGCACACACACAACTGACACAACAATGGTCATAAGAAAGGAGTAGTTTCTCATTATAGCTGCTATATAACAGTTTTGAGTAAAACCCTAAATGACTAAATGAATTATAGATGTCTATAGCACAGCTTTAAGGCCTCACTGTGAATGTCTGATGCTGTGCTTGAATGCTGAAAAACTTGACTTAATTTATCCCCCCTTTAATTTGCAGGCAACACAATCTACCTGTGGGAATTCCTTCTGGCTTTACTGCAGGATAAAAACACCTGTCCCAAATACATCAAGTGGACACAGCGGGAGAAAGGCATCTTTAAGCTGGTAGACTCCAAGGCTGTTTCAAAGCTGTGGGGCAAACACAAGAACAAGCCTGACATGAACTATGAGACCATGGGAAGAGCTCTCAGGTAAGGGGAACATATGAATGAGCACCATTTCCCAAAGCTTCATTGTCATGCACATTAGCTCCCATTTAGCTCTGAACCCTGCAGACATGATTCCACAGATATGTCCATAATAACACACAGGAATCACTGTTTAAAATTTTATGAGGCTGTTAAATTTGAATGATGATAATGTCTATAATGTGATGAACAGCTCCTTATCTACTTTCTCCTCTAGGTACTACTATCAGAGAGGCATCCTGGCTAAAGTGGAGGGGCAGCGGCTGGTCTATCAGTTTAAGGAGATGCCAGCTGATCTGGTGGTGATCGAGGATGAAGACACGGGCTCTGATGCCAACGCCGGCTACGGGAATCAGAGATCTACCAACGGGCGGTCCGTGGTCCGTGGAGGGTCCAAAGGGCACGGGAGGGCTCATGGTCAACACCAAGTCTCAGTGAAGCAGATGAAGAAGGAGCCTAATGATGAATTTCTGTACCAGGAAGCTAATGGCGGACAGACGGAGCAGCTCCTTCACTCTGTCCACGTGTTTCAGACCAGCCAGGGGTCGGTTGTCCAAGACCCGGCACAAGCTATGAGGTAGGAGATTGGCAAGAGGAACACACATTCTTTAAATTACACACACTTTTAGTTTTCCACACTGTGAATTATCCAGAGGTCTTTTAAGAGGGACTGTCAGCATTATTTTTATTTGAATATAACACAGTGGACGCTAGGAAACATTCATTCATGATCAGAGGTTTCATGATCTCTTTAACAAGAGCTAGACTTATGAATCGGCCGGGGCGATATTAGCTTATGACGGATATATCAATATCGGCGCATATCTTGGCACATAAGTAACACGAAATTGCAGTACAGAGAGGTCAAGGATATGCTTGATAAAATTTAGAAACAGTGTCCCTGATACATAGTTTATCCACCAAAAAACACTGTCCCGCTCAGTACACATCTTGGTCACAATTCTTTAAATAGAATTTAAAGCGCTAATTGACATTTTGTGAAATATGCCTATTCGCTATTCGAGAGTTAGATGAGAAGATTGATACCAGAATTGTGTCTGTACACTAAATATGAAGCTACAGTTAGCTCAGCTTAGCATGTAGACTGGACACAGGAGGAAACAACTAGCCTGGCTCCGCTGGTTGTCTGGCAATCTCACAGTGATGAAGAGACTCCAAACTGCAAAGTTTTGTACAGATTAAACAAATAAACAAACAAGATATAACGTGTTAAGTATTGAGCTTTAGAGGTGCTGGTAGGTGGATTTTGTTAGCTGTTTCCTTCTGCTAAGCTAAGCTAACCAGCTGCTGGCTGTAGCTTTACGTATATTGAACGGGCGAATATGACAGTGGTAACAATCTTCTCATCCAACTCTCGGCAAGAAAGCAAATAAGCGTATTTCCCAAAATGTCAAGCTATTCCTGTAAGGTATCCTTATCAAAAGTCTTTGTGTGTGTCTTCATCCAAAGAAAAATTCATATCAGTCGATTTATTGTGTTTACTGCCAAATATCAATATCAGTTTGGAGCTCAAAAATCCAGCATTGGTCCTTTGCATGCTTCGATAGCAAAAATCTTTTCAGATTCAGTTTTTGAGGTGTAACGTTTATTTATTCGTCCTGGAAATCCACAAAGTTGTGAACCCTTGATACACACAAAACTACAGAAATGCACTTGTCCTTGAAATTCTCATAATATGACTGACTCAACCCTGTTTTATTAATGGCTGCCACTTGTAAGGAAATTCAACCCAATCTTGAAATCTTGTATCTGGTGCATGAAAAGTCTTTTCAGAAATTGAGATAAACTGTTTGATTGAACCTTTGACGTAGAGAGGTGGACACAGTAGCAGCAAAAACCTGTATCATATAATCCAATCTAATCCAGTAGCCCTGCAAAGCTTATAATGTTCATTTGTTGTTGATGTCTGAGAAGTGTTGACCCACCTCTGTGGGACTCTTTGTTTTTCATTAGACTGCACAGGTTATTGTTTATGTATTAATGTATTTTCAGTCAGCTGATGTTTTTCTTAGCTGTTAAACATCGTCTGCAGTCACGACTCAAGGAGAATAATCATTTCTGCAGTACAGCTCTCAACGCCATTTGTTATATTAATAAGGGCATTAGTTCTGCTGTTTAGGATCATAGCTGTGCACTGGGTAACTTTCGCAACAGAGTTCCATTAAAAAATAATCCTCGTCTATATTTGCAAAGATACAAACTGAATATTCAATTACAACAACTCTGTCAGGGAAGATGAACAAATGCGAGTACATATTCAGTTCATTTTGTCTTCATAGGACCATCTCTGCTCCTGCATCAGTTCCCATGGTCCTGACATCTCCCGGCTCTCTTCAGTCTGTTCCCCTCACCACTGTTCTGGCCAACGGGAACTCCAGCCACTCCTCCCCCCCTCGGGTTATTCTCCACACCATGCCCTCCACCACAGCGGGTGGTAAAGATGTGCTCACCATTCAGACGGCCTCTCTAGCAGGTGGAGCCAACAGCCTGCAGGATGCCCTCCCTCAGCAGCTCCTGGTCACCAGTCTGGGCTCCTCCGCCGTCTCCTCCTCCACCTCCTCCTCCTGCACTTCCCCTCCAAGAGTCATTAGTTCCACCGCTTCCAACCTCAACGGTCTGCCCCGTCTGGTCACCATCAACACAACCTGCGGGCAGACCATGGTGGCACAGCAGCCCGGCACCGTAATTGCCACCGTGCTCAAATCCAGCGACCTCTCGGGGCTGCAGGTCAAAGAGGAGCTGCTGGACCCCAGCTACTTCCAGTCGATGGTGAACGGTGATCCATCACTGGCGGCAAATACGTTTGAGAGAGAAGAGATTGAGGTAGGGGAAGCAGAGCTGCAGTATAGGACTGTGATCATTGATACCAGTCAAAGCCAGGGCCAGGAGGCTGTGAGTGAAACTATAATTAATGGACATTCCTCCCAGAGCAGCAGCCCTAGTGAGGGCCTGACCCCTGTGGAGGAGCTGGAAGTGCGTGGGGAGATGTCCCTGCAGCCTGAGCAGGGAATCAAAGGCCTGCAGGAGCTGCCGCTGTCTGTCCAGTTGCCTGCAAACTTTATCCAGATAAAGACAGAGCCTGCAGAGGCTTAGGGCTGCAGGACTCCTCCACACATGCTGAACCAAAAACAACCATTGAATCCATTTTGACCACAGACTTGAAATTTTCTTCTCCAACCACAGTGATCTGATCAAAGATCAGAGTGAGGGATCTTGCAACGTGTTGCTCTTAAAGGTTCATCAGTTCAGCCTCAGGATTTATTGTTTACTCACATATTTTGTGACCATGTGCCTAATTTTAAAAAAATCAAGGGAGTGTTTAGTTTTTCTAAGACGTCACTTTTCAGATTTGGGATTATTTTCCATAGACATTAACCCCAACACACACAGATACACAGGAAAACACACACACGCACACATTAAACAACCTCGCCCTCTAGGAGAACAGCCATTGGATAAACCAGGGATCCCTGTCTACCAAATGTGCCAGTTAGTAATTTTCTTACCTTACATCTCATTGGACTTGTATGTTTTAAGAGGAGAATGCAACAAACCAAAAACTGGGGACTGAATGCCAAATGGTGCAATGAAATCAGACTTCTGAGAACGTGCAGCGTGTGTTTTTACAAGTTTTTGTTCCCACGGATGAGGGATGGATGCTTTGTCACGGTGAGAATCTGGTGAGAAAAAAAAACACATCTCAGAGTTTAATTGAGGAGTGCCTTACAGGAAGTTCAAACAGCTCAAGACTCTTTCTTTGAAATGTCTGCGAAAAAGATGAAAAACGGACTAAATGGCTTTTCAGACTTTCAGACATCTAAGAACTTATTCCTCATTTATTTTCATATAAACAAAAAAGGTATGCATTCGCTCTCTATTACTCCTGGCCTTAAAATGCTGTGTTACTATGGAAATGGGCATTTTCTGTTCACCAAGGACAGTCCAACATCAAAACTGTTTGTATAGAGCTGCAGACCGGAGGCACAGCAAGATAGGGAGGCACAAATGGAGAGAAAGAATACGCAGGATAAAACAGATTTTATCAGCCTCGGCTTCAGAGGCTCTAAGGTTTAAATCCTGTTTATATGAAATGGAATTATATATATATGCATATAATATACAATTGAGATTCAATTTTAAGGCCATAGCGAATTTATTTATTTTGTGAATTTCTAAATTCTGTATAAAAAAGGCACATTTGTCTTCTATTTACATGTGTAAACATGAGGGAAAATACAAAGAATATGAACGTTAATACCAGGAAGCTTATTTGGTAGTTTTTTTAAGACCGACATTTTTCATTTGTATAGCATTCCATATAATCAGCTTTGGTATTTTCTTGAGTTTTGGACTCAGTGCAGCAACATTATTCCACTGTTATATTCTCTTATTGTAGATATCTCCTGTTGTGTGTCTGATTTAAACATGTACTGAATGTGCTTTGGTTCCTTCTTTTCAGCAGACATACCTCTTTACCTTTTCAACAGTTAAGCAGTAGGGACTTTGCATTCACAAATATTGTGTTCTGTGTACTCCATAAAGTATCAAATGTATCAATCAGTATGTCTTTGAAATCTCACGTCTCTTTTGTTATTTGATACAAAGACGTCCCAGTGCTTATTTTAAAGCTCCTCTTCCTCTCTCCTCCCTCTTCCTCTCCTCTCCTCATCTCCTGTGGTTTTGTATCCTCTTCCCTCCCCCTCATCTCCTCTCTCCTCATCTCTTTTCCTCTGGCCTTGTCTTCCCCTCCTCTCCTCTCATCTCCTCTCCTCTTCTTCGCCTCTCCTCTCCCTGTCATCTTCCTCTCCTCCACCTCCCGCCTCCCACTTCTCTTCCTCTCGTCTCCTCCGCCTCCTGTCCCCCTCTCCTCTTCCTTTCCTGCTCTCGGGTCGGTCGAGTCTGTGCCTTCTTTATTTGCTGCCCCACTTTGTTAAGGACCTCTCAGGCCAGCCATCCGATTGGCCCCTCGGTTCTGCCGGGGATGAAGCCATATTGATCCTGACTGGTATCACAGCTAAATTGGTTGTATTTTCCACCCAGACTGTAGCTGCAGAGTGAGGACATTCAGACATACTGACCTCCATCCGCACTGGCACCTAAGAACAGGAGTTAAACGCTGCTTTACAACCCCACATCAGCCGAGGGGCTCTGAGTCTGCAAAGACACTCTGAATGTATACTTATTGTTTAAGTACATGCTAATGCAAAATTTTGACAATCAATAATTACACTGGGTTACATTTGCGTTGAAATCTGTGAGTCTTTGAGTGGGGATTTGCTGCTTTTTTTTGCGTTGTATGTATCCCTGTTATCTGCCTTTTCCTTAAAGCACTGTTGTCTGTGAGATGTCGAGGTATGTCCGCTGCTCATGTTTCGTTGCTTTTCTTGTCTTGGGTTGTCAATCACCTCCCTTATGCTGAACATAGAGTAGATTTTTAAGAAAAAGGCAATGTACTAATTAAAAGCAAAATCTTCTTCACTGAATATCCTCGTTGTTTGTTGATTTGTTGCAGAAAAAAAGTGGTTTTGAAATCGTGTGAGGCGCAGATAAAATGTCACACAAAAAAAATCCCCAACACAATTAAACTTGGATACAAATAGCTCACAAGGGGTTACTAAGTCAATTAATTTCTACTGTGGAGATAATGAAAATGTAGTATTTCTGCCTTGAAAGCTCAAAGTCGTTCTGTTGGGCTGTCGCAGCTTTGAGGGACATTCGACCACATGGCATTTGAAGAGAAAGAAAAAGCTACTGTAGGAAACTGGATTGGAGCCATTAGCAGGCCAGAGACTGATTGGACTGTACTTAAGAGGACTGCTTCTCCAGTTGCTGTGGGTAGATGAATACATTAGCATGTGACATGCCCAGAGCTGAAGACAGCCGAGTCTGTCACCACAGCTTGCAGAGCGTGTGTGTGTGTGTGTGTGTTTAGCCTGTGGACGGGTTACACTGACTTGGATTGATTCTGTTAGAGCATGTGTTATGTTGATGTGTTTGTGTGTGTGAGGAGGGGAGGGGATTGTGTGTGTGTGTGTGTGTGTGTGTGTGTGTGTGTGTGTGTGTGTGTGTGTTTGTGTTGGAGGGGTACATTGGCTTGATTGACTGTGTGTGTGTTCAGGGTCGAGGAAGAAGAGGGGGGGGCTGGGTTGGTGTTGAGGAAGCTGTCTGGCAGCAGGGCTTGCCTACTGTGCCTAGCTCTGTCTACACCCACATGCACAGCTGTGTACCACACAATCCAATCTTGCCACAGGGTTAACACAGACACACACACACACACACACACACACACACTGGCACACACTCACACACAGAGAAACAAGGCCAGAGGTTCAGCCACAGCCACCACCACAACCTTCACTCCAGCAAACATCTTCCTGAGCCTTTCGCAGATGGGAAAATAGTTTGAAATGAGTCTGAAATCATTGCATGAGCTCCACATTCAGCCACAAACAACCCTCCATTACATCCAAACAGACACTTTGCTTTTCTGTTCAGCGGTTCATCGATCGCCTGCCATATGGTAAGCGGAGGTTGTTATGGATTACTAAAATAATGAAAGGCTACTAGCAGCCGTTACGTCTGTGCTATTCCTTTAGTTAGTGAGTCAGAGACCCCGAAGATGGAGCGAGAGCCAGGTCCTGGGAGAGGAGGACTATTTCTGTGTCGCCTGCAGCCACTGACACAGCGCGAGTGTTTACTGCTGTGCCATGCTGCCTCTCACAGTGGGAGCAGTTGAAGGATGACGGCTGACATTATTGTGCCTCCAGCCTGTAGCAGGAACAGTACAGGGAGAGCTTATTTAACCATCAGGTCACCAGACTGACTGCAACATTACAGAGAAAAGGACTTGATGACGGCAGTCTCATGGCCATTGTAGCTATATGCAGTCTGTTAACTTGACAACCTGCAGCCAAGGTTAAATTTAAATAGACCACTTTAAAATTTGAGGTTTTTCTCATAGAAGCCAGAGTAAATGTATTTAACAGCAGGTGGTTTTAAAATGAAAATGAAAAATTGTGAAAAAAAACAACGTCTGGCTTGATATCGCAGCAGTACACATCTCTCTACACAAGATGGCACTGGTAATACACGTGTCCTCAGCAGAGCCTCAGCCTGGATTGTGGAGAAGTATTCTTTCAGGTCACTAATCTGAATACAGACACCCCTCATACATTGGTTTTCACTCTCCTTCGCCCCAGAATAGCAACTCGTGGATCTAAATGAACGAGCGATTATTTGAAATGAAAATAAACAGCTGGGAGTGAAGTTTTTCCCTGCATTTTTGATAAGTAACAAAAGGAATTAATTCACTTTTGAGCCTCGATGATAATGGCCATTCCTGAGGCCAGGTAGGCAGAATCCTTTGAACTGTGCTAACCTGGTAGACGCTCAGTATCTCTGTTTATCCTGCAGAGAAGTCGATCTTGTTTCCTCTTCTCATCAAAACAGTGATAAACAAGTGCTGGAGGGTTTTTTTCCTAGACTGTGTATAAAATGCAATTGTGCAGGGCTTCATTTGAAATGATATGTTCTTTCATTCTGGTCTACAAGGGAGGAGTTCACTGTCACACACTCACGGATTTGCCTCATATCTAATGTAGACAGTATTGAACCACATCATACATGATAGGAATGCAAATTAACCTGCATTTATATAGATGTAGGCCCCCTAAACTTATAATCAAACATCATTTGATTTTGAGTAGTTCAAGTATTTCCATTTTCAGAGGAAAAACATTCTTTTTTAAGCTGAACTCCATCGGCTCAGTCTTGTTTTCCTGTCCTCTCTACATATTTGCAGTGCTCTTTAAATGCAATCACTAAACATCCCGTTACCTAAGCAGCATTAATTTACTTAACATCATATTATTTACATTATGAGACTGTATATTTAAAAAAGGAACCATGAACGCTGCATGCAAACAGCTTCAGTAGATCTTTGCTGTAGATTCAACCGTTTTCCTTAAGATGCCTTCAATGACCTCTGGAGATTTGTGTATCCGATACCACGACATGGATGCACTTTTTTTGCATGCAACAACTGGGCTGGGATCAATTTTTTTTGTTCTCATATAGATGCAAGTGCAGTATCACCACCATCCGGTGCCTTTCTGGGTCTCCTCCACGATGATTTTTAATTGTAAAACGTCTGTACTTTAAAGTTTGACTTTCATGGTTAATATTGGACTTCTGTCCCAGCAGGCACAAGGAGCTCTCAGGGAGCCAGCTGTAATATCTGTATCAGCCTCTCCAGTCAGGGTGAGCCATCCCATTCAGAATGACTCGCAGGGCTTCCATGGCAATTTACTCTCACGACTACACAAAAGAGTCCTCAGAGTCCTCAGAGACCTCGCCAGATAGACAACTAACAGCATCTTACGAAAAATAACACTTTACACTATTTCCCAGCAACAACAGCAACAACAGCAGCATGCTGAATGCATCCGTTTTAATAAACACTCGACTGTTTGATGTGATAAGTGGAAAATAGTGAGAAAAGAATTATATAAACACTGATTTTATGAACTTTTCAGAAATGCCTCAGGGCGTTGCGGTACACTTGTCAGTTTATTTGAAGGATGTTTGCAATTATTGCATTTGTTAACTCATGCCACTATTTTTTACTTGACATGTTGCTTTGGGCTATTGACATTATTGATTTAAAAATAACAATATGGTTACAGCCTGAACTCCATTTATGAGCATATCCATAAAACATTTACATACAGTAATATGTTTCACCCTCTTTTTCACAAAATCCATTTCACTGCCAAATATCATTGATATCACTGACATTATTATCACACTGAGTCAACATGAGTCAACATCAAGATTTACTGAGCAGGCAAAACAATGCATTATTATGCTTCAGATACACAAGAGAGGTTAGAATAGAAACAATAAAAGCATATACGTCTAGTTTTTCTCAACACTTTTAATTTGACGCTTGTCGATAAATGTTTTTGCTAATGAGCAGTGGGACTAATGGAGAAGAGAGAAGGAGGTCTGTCTGTTCTACGGGTTGCATGAGTCAGATTCAACCCCCCACTACATCAGCTTTCACAAAAACACCCCGGGGTGTTAAGTTTCTTTCAAGGAAATCATATTGTCTCGTATGATAGGACGACTGAGATTATTCATACAATGAAATTTTAATTGGAAAAAATAAGGAAAGAGAACGAAACACGCAGAAGGCTTCAAAGCAAACTATGACAACAAGAGTGCCCCATTTTTTGTCTCTCTGTTTAACTTTTGAATAACTCACATGGCTTGAATACTCTTGGGCATTCGTGCATCTTGTTATTGTGATGACAGAACATCTATTACAAATGCCTATCTCGCTTGCTTATCTGTTGGTTGCAGATGAGAGTTATTTCAGCTCGACAGATTGAGACGTGGTGTTACAGATTAAAATCGCCTCAGCAAAGAAGAAACTGTTTGAACAGCGGCACTATTTAAAGCATTTTTTGTGGATTGCAACAACAGGGAAAACAATGGAGGATAACACAAAAGGCAGCTGAGGTCTGTGCATCTTTAATTATACTGTACCTCTTTAGTTTACCATGATACCAAAAACAGATAAAAGAATTGTTGTAATACATGGAGCCTTCAGCAGCTTCTTCTAATTCTGTACTGGCATGTTAGTATTCTTATCTTTGTTTATTTGTTTCTTTTCCTCATTTAGTCTTAATTTGAATATATTACATACAGTATTCTAAATGTATATGAATATTATATTTTGTATCTGGTGTCTTTATATATTTTATTTTAGTTTTACATGATTTCAAACATGTTTTTTTGTGAGCGTGTGCGTCTAAGAAGTGCTGCATGACTTCAGGGGAAGGTTTTTATCTGCTAGTTATATAAGCAATAATAAAAAAACTGATCACAAAAAACTAGATAAAATACATATATTCAGTTAAATGGCTAATATGATAGCACCACTCAGAGTCTTATGTGTGTGTGTGTATATATATATGTATGTATGTATGTATGGTATACTGTATGTATATTTTCATACATTACAGTACAGTGAATACATGACAAAATAAGGACAGACATCTTCCAAACTGAATTGCACCCATTCAACAGGATCAAATAGCAAGGATACTAAATGGTTAGATAAGCAAAGAAAATGAGACAGCTGTAAACGACCAATGCCTTTTAAGAAAGAATCAACATGCTTCAAACGCCATTTAGACTGTTTAGACTGACTAATACTCAATGGGCCAAACTCTCAGATTGGAAAATAATTGTGTGCAATGGACTGCTTTGGTCTCACAAGTGGTCTGGAATATTTATCAAAAGGAGAATTTGCACCTACAAAGACATAAACACTTTAAATCCCAGACAGCACACTCCCTCCTCAGATCCTCCCCAGCATACGGGCGATCCACCAGTTGCACGGCATGACAACCTGACAGATGACCCGGCCTCCTTGGTAGTAGTATGGCCACGGGTTGAAGCCACCCAGGGGCTCGTGGTAGCGGCGGCAGTAGCGGTAACCACGACGACAGTGCTGGCAGCAGTAGCCGCGGTCATCCAGGCGGTTATCCAGCTCGATTCCAACGTCTCTCTGCAGAGGACACAGGAGTGGGCAGGGGTTACAATCACACACATGACAAATGCCAGTTCTCCCAGAGGCAAGGGCAGGAGAAGAAGAAGGGAGAGTGGCGTGGTGTGAATTGATGAGCCGGCTTTGGTTGTAGGTCAGCAGAATATATGTAAAAACCAAACAAGAGTGAAAAGATCAGAATTGATGTCTGTGGAAATGCAAAGTTGTGCCATGCTTGATGACTGTGACAAAGAGATCAAGATAGCGGCGAGAGTGAGCGAGCTTGATTTAAGCTCCAGGAGCATAAAACATGATATAATACCCTTGACCTTTCTATTATACCAGAGGTAGCACGACTGCCGGCTGCACAATGCCCCGTCTCTGAATCCAGCATTCACAGGCGCTCCACTATCTTCAATCAAAGGGACTCTAACCTTGGTAGTTACCAGCATAATTACATGATTTCTTTCATCTCTGACCTCTTAACTCTTCGACCGAAGCCCACACTCTGCACCAAAATGGCAGCCCCTCCTCCAATAGAGCATTCAAATTAGAGCTCCCCACGTCTTGGCGCCCTCCCCCTGACCTTGACTTTAAGTGCATGGCACATTCCTAAAGCAATTAGCAGAGTAATGATCGCCTAACAAGGATTCTTTCATTTGCTCTTGCTGGCTGCCTCTGAATTTATAGAGGGGCCAAATGAAACCCAAACGAAAGGTAAATTGGGTAGAATTAATGGCCCTTGGATTTTTCCATTGTGCTGGTTGGTTCGTGCCCTCGTAGACTCGTGGGGGCTGAGTGCCATGCCTTTGATCAAGAGCAACTCCAAATGGGGTTCGGAGAAGTGCCACTTAACTCACCGCGCAAGTTGAGGCGGTGACTGCCCTCAGTATGCATTTGACCACATTTCAATCTCTTTTAGTAAATGAATCCTTGGAGACAATCCGGCGCTGTCTCGTTAAACTGCTCGGATCCAGGAGTCGATGACTTCACATTCAGAACAAACTGGCATAATTCTTTGCCAGCGCTTACAATGACTCAGCTACATGCAACAGTGCAGAACAAAACACATCCACTGTTGGGAATAGAAAATGTGTGGGAATTGTTTAAGAGGACAGGACCCGCAGGAACACATGGCTGAGTCCCTTTGGTCCCCTGCTACATTAAGTATGGGAATTAGGAGTTTTCTTGCATCTACTCTATAAGTCGGTGGGTAGTCAGTCACAGTGGTTTTACACACATTTTATTTGTTTTCTTTTCTGTAGCAGCTAGCAGACTACAATCACATAACAATAAATCCACCATAAGCATGACTCATAAGAAAGTGCACCATGCTTTTGACTTGAGCTATGATAAATTGAATAAAATTACACACTCGTGAGACATACTTAAAACACATAGAAAGGGTGCGACGGATGATATCTAGGATAGCTGGGTTTGATTTATTACTATGACAAGCGCAGGTAGGCTTTTAATGATTTATTGTTTCAGTCAAGTTTCAGGTCATCAGCTTCCAGGCAACAATCTGTTATGGAAACAACACGAAAGCTGTCAATGGACCAACGATAATCTTATCTGCTCCTCACAGCCCGAACCAGGATGTTACGAAATCTGGAGCTCCGGCTCGGAAAATGAAGAAAATATTTTATTCAAATGATGCGGCGTTTATCAAAACAAACAGCCAATGGGCAGCATTGTACCTTAAAGACAATTAATCAGAGCTATCCTTTTAAAACGGAGGGCACATATTAATCACTCTGGCTTTGAGTTGCCGTCTCTAGTGGGATGCTGCGGTGATAAGAATGGTTCACCTTGGGAAATCTGAGGCAGTCACTCAAAAACAAGCAGCATTAATGAAGAGTAAAAGCCATTACCCCCTTGCTGCATCTGATTTCATCACGCACTCGGGCTCACGTATACACATGCAAACACACAGTCGCACAGACACACAAGCGCACAAAGACATCTCTGTGCATAATATGAGGCACTGGATATGAATGAGTCTGCAGAGTAGAAAACTGCGTCAGTCATTCAATAAGATGTAATGAATCAAAGCACGACTCCTCTAATCTCCACACTTGTTGGTGTTATTTCACACACGCTGATCACCGCTCTTCATGAGCTTGAAGCACATGCCTGGATGTGTTATTAAATCTCATAGCAGAGCTCATCACATTCATTCCTAGATCAAAACAGCAGAGATAACATTTCTGTTTCATACCCAGCTTTGTATTCCAAAGGGTTTTTTTTTTTTTCTATGTAGAAGCACAGGACAGTGCAAGGCACGAGAATGCCTCGCCGCTTGTCCTGATCTCAGATTCTCATCTCACTGTGCTCTACAGTGAGGTGGAATGACAATGAAATTGGATGTAATTGAATAAAGAGATAGTCATGTATTTCAGTAAACTCTGCCGGTTTACCAAACTGATAAGGAGCTTTAGCTTCAGTGTAAAGATTTCTCTAGAGGCACAAACAGCTCCTGCATTCAGGGATTTGAATTCCTTCAGCTTTCTGCATCCCTGTTATGCAGGGATGTTATGCAGGACCCTTAACACTCCCAGAGGTTCATAAGGATGATCTAAGTTTAACACTCACACCAAACATATCTACACGTGTGTCTGTGGGTGTGGGCAATTCATATTGGAAGCTTCCTTGCTATATGGGTCAAGGACAGTGGTACCTTCCCTTCAGCCTTGTCAGATGGTAGTTATTCAGTTTGAAATTTCCAGGGCCACCTCTGATACATACTGCACTCTGACATGGCAGCCGTGGCAAAGGTCAGTTTCATATATCTGTCAGCTTCTGTCACAAGGAATCAAACAATTATTCAGCTTTACAAACGCGTGGAGACGTGGCACTGAAATTCAGACTTATGAAACGCAGATGAAGTGAATGCATGTTGCATTTTATGCGTCAGGCTCAGCTTATGTGTGTGTGTGAGAGTATGATAGATGAAAGGCTGCAGGTAGAAAGAGAAATAATATGAGTAGCAGACTGTGTGTATGTGTGTGTGTGTGTGTGTGTGTGTGTGCTTGGTTGTTGTCTGACTGTGCACATGTACATGAGTTGTGGATGAAGCAAANAAAAAAAAAAAAAAAAAGGTTTGGCTAACACATGTGGCATCCCGCTGGAATGAGTGAGAGTTCAGACTCCCAATTACAGACTGCCGCCTGCCCTCTGCTTGGCCACAAAGGCCTTTGTTATCGCCGGACCCACAAACAGAGCCTGGATGTGCTGCTGGAATGGATTGCAGTGGTATGCATAACTCAGCTGATAGAGGCAGAACGTTTCAAAAGGAGAGCCGAGTTTTTCATCCCCTGGTATGTTTTAATTGCATAGCACTGCATCTCCTGCCACAGACGATGAGGGAGAAGACAGGGAAGCTGGAGGTGTGTGTGTGTGTGTGTGTGTGTGT
>NTHP01000204.1:0-48462 GCA_003416845.1 Oplegnathus fasciatus | reverse complement strand
GGGGGGTGAGGAGTTGAGCGGGAGGTGTTTCTGGGACGGGCCTGATAAATGTCAACATTATAAGACGTCTCATTTCTCTGCGTGTCTCTCACCGTTTCTCACAGCTCTGAGGAGGAGGCCGAGCCCGACTCATTATCCTTGAATTTAGCTTTAGTGGCTATTCACCTGTAAGTGCTGAATGTGTGTGTGTGTGTGTGTGTGTGCATGGGCGTCGGATATCTTTGCACCTGTGTATGTTCCTGGTATCTTTAGTATGCAACTGCTATTCTATTTGTGTCAGTATGAGAGCATAATTCTTGTGTAATATACTGCTTTATATGATTTCCCCTCAGAGTCAGGATAATTAACCATACAGCATTGAGTGGCTTACATGCAGTACACCAAAATATGCCACTTGGCCTTTCCATTCATTTTATACGCTTTGATAATTAAAGTGTTATTAATAAATGTAACTTATCTGTGCAGCAATGAGTGACCTTGAGAGGGCTCCTTTGTACAGTGCTCTCTGCTGCCTCAGAAAAAAGGAAGTGAAAAGAGGAACTATCGGGTGCTGTAAGGCACAAGTTGCTGCCTTTGAAAGGCTGGATATTCCTCTCAATTAATGGAGAGACATTAAGGGAGTCTTCAATGAACTGGCCTTACTTAAACAGATATATAGAGCAATTGCTATGCCCTCTGGTGCACAAAGTCAGTTTTAACATCAATTAGTGAGCGATTTATATGCAGAAAGAGTCGAGGCAGAGCTGGAGCTGATTGAAGTGGCTCTACTGTATATCATGGTGTGGTCCCCGGTCAGCGTGGCGCAGAGGGGCCCACTTACATAGTCGTTTACGGCAACATGGTCCAGGACGTCGCGGGCAAAACGCTGACCTGTGACCTCTGCGTCGGGCATGTCCACGTTTTCCACCTCGGCATCTGAGCGCACAGAGAGAGCAGGAAAGAGAGGAGATGTTTATGTACTTGCAACAGTTTTTTTATTGTTTGAAGTAAAATGAAAAAGCTCTTGGATTAAATCTTTGGCTTGTACACTCTATTTTCCCAGTGGCTTGATGTTAATTACTAACATTCAGTGAGAAATACGCTGGAATTCATTCCAAGCTTATTCATGCTTCTGTCAAACAATGGTGTTGTTGCTGTTGTGATACTAACACACACATCACGTTCCACAGATCCTAATTAGTAAAGCCTTCAGAAAAATCCCTGAAAAGCAAAGCAGTGGGGGAATGTAACTAAGCACATTTACTCAAATACTGCAGTTTTGAGGTACTTTACTTCAGTATTTCCATTTCCTGCTAATTTATATTCTTTTTACAACATTTATCTTATTGCTGGAGTTACTTTGTCAATAAGCATTTTATAAACTGCACACACTGCAAAAATCTCACCAAGTAATTTCTCTTCTAAAAGTCCTAAAAGTCTTATTTTCTTAAAACATGTGAAAAACGAAAAGAATTTGGCTGGTTTTATACATTTTGTAGAATAACTTCTTCTGAGATTCATTCATTTATTCATTCATTCTTATATATCTATATATCTTCATATATATATATGTATATACGTATATGTATATGTATGTAACAACATAATGGACATTGTATGGTCAAAAAGTAGCAGGGAGAAGAAAAATCTCATATTACCTGTCTGCTTCTCAACACAAGTAACAAGTGGTCTAGCACATATGATCTGCCAATGCTCTTAACAACATTTTGTGTATGTGTGTGCCTTGATGCACACATCAAAACACACACAACCAATGGCAGAATATTATATATTACATTGCGTTCATATTGTGTAATTATTTTTTCTTAAGTTGAATAATAGATGAACTACATTTAGAATTATTCCCCAGAGAATTCAAACACAGTTTGACTCCACACACTGAAATATACGTCTGCTTTAGTGTAGTTTGTGCACACTACCCTCTGTGATCATCATCAGCTGATTTTAACACAAACAATCTCTGCAAAATTTCAAGCAATAATCTGTTTTTGGCTCTAAACATAACTAATAATGTTTTGAATCAAACTAAATCTGTCATTTTTATTACCCTTGACTTGATAAACAGTCTGTTGGTATGTTCCCTTGAATCCACCTCATTTATATTCCGTATCGCTCTCTTCTGTAGTATATATATTGGATTTATATTAGTTGCATATGTGTTGGCCCACACTTCTACAGAGTAACTAAAATGTGATAAAATAAGTGAGTTTAACATTTGAAGTGCCCCATAATCCAACATATACTTTGCTTTCTTCAGAATGGCAATATTTTGGACATTTTTTACTTTATATAAGCTATGTGAGGTTTCCAAGAAAGCATATGGTCTATAATTACATCCAAAAATTTGATTTTGAATACCCTTTCTCCATCTCTTGATATTGTGACTTCATCCTCCTTTTTTCGACTTCCAAAAACCATAAATTGTATAATAAAACAGGTTGAAATAACTGAACTAGACTCACTTATTTTAAGAAAAAAAGACTTTTAGGACTCCCATAACTACATAATTTAGACTTTTTGCAGCACAAAACAAAATGTGATCATACATATAAATGCTGCTTATATGTTAATGCATGGTAAAGGTGATAATTATCCAATAATATACATATTATATATTAAAACACTTGTTCTGGATAATGAGTATTTTAAAGGTAAAACGAGTAGGATTTGTTGGTTGCGGTTTGTAAACACAACAAAGTTGGCCCCTCCTCCCTGGCTCAAAGCACACGCGCTTCTGGTGGTCCCACGTGCTTACGATCTGGCAACTGATCGCTACGTTTTTATAGAGTCTTGCACCTCACACCACTGTGCGCTGTTATTGGCTGGGGGCTACACACCACTGCCCAAAGGTTGATGCCCAGAAACGTCCCGAACACAGCAAAATAAGAAAATACAGGCAGAGGGCAGGGTCTCTGCAGATACAGACACCGACACACACTTCTAGTGGGTCATAAGTGATGATTGAGAGGGGTTATTTTTGTATGAGTCTATACATTGTTTTTTTTCTTAGGAAAATCCTACTTGTTATACCTTTAACTTCTGATATTTTTTTCTACCTCTGTACTTTTACTTAGATGAAACTTTGAATGCAGGACTTGCAATGGAATATTTTCCACTGACCATCAGTCTCTCAAGTTTCCAAACGCACAGAGAGTAGCCCGGGCTGGAAGCTCATATGGTTGGGAAAACATGCAGTCTCTACGGGTCTATATATGACCTGTGGGAATGCCCTCTGGTGAGAGTGTTAATAGTCTGCATTTAGAGGCAGAGGTGCCCCCTGCTCTCACCGCTCAGAAGGGAGGGATGGATCCAGTGGATGGGCAGCTCCTGGCAAATCTCCCAGATCTTGGAGTCGTAGAGGAAGTCTGGATTAACGATGGGCTCCTCGGCAGGAACCCACACTTGGGAGTCCTCCACCTTCATATCCATGGCCTCGGTCTCATCCACCTGCTAGAAAACACCACACACACAAACACACACATGTAATATAGCATATCAGAGCCAGCAAAACTGTCCAGGCCACACAGAAAGTATTGTCCTGCATTTGCACTCTCCTCCCCGGAGCCACAGCAGCAGCCCCAGCCTCATCGTTTTATCTATCACCTCTCTGTCCGCTGAGAGGGCGGCAGCTTCCTGACTCCTCACTCCCACTGCCCTGACTCCCTCCTCTTTCTCTCTCTCTCTCACCCTCATCTCAAGCCTCCGGCATGCTCTTTCTATTATACATCATTGAAATTCACAGACAGTGATGATTTGACTTTTAAATGACTTTAGAAGTGGTCTTCATTACTCTGAGTGTGGCTGCAATATCGTTTAATGTGACAGACACAATAAAGCCTTGCATTCTCCTCCCTCTCCCCTCCCCCCCTTCCATCCCTCCCCCTCCACCACAATGCCTCGCTTGGCACCCAGCACTATCAGTGGGCTTAATTTGTTGATACTGTAGTTCATGAGCTGTAAAGTAAACTATTATTGCTTAATGATAGGGACTACATGTCAGTGTTGTCTAATAGAGACATATGAAGGGGATTTGGTAATGCTCTCCCCTAACAGTGCAGATATTTATTTTCTTCATGTATATGTAAATACACACACAAACAAACCCCTCTTCCCATTCCCTTGTTAATTAGCAACCCAGAACAGAAAAACAGTTCACTTGACAAATGTTTTTACAAGGTGATTTTCTCCCAGTCTAAAGCTTAATTGCACATTAGTTAAGCTTGACGTGGAATCCTGGGGCTATAGTAGGAGCAAGAATCATTTATATTGGGTCGTGCCCCCTCCCTCATGTTCACCCCTGTCACTCTCGCTCGAATTAGAATTTGGCTTTCCATGCTGCTTTGTGTTTGTCATGGAGCGACACAATTGTGACCTGCGAAGAAGAAAAAAAAAGAGACTTAAGCATATTCTGTCACATCAAAGATTGTGTTTGGGCACGGGCGGTGTTTAGCCCAACACACTTTCCCCCACTTTTAAGCACCGGCCAGTAGACTAATGATGACTCGCAGGACTCGTGCAGCGGGGGTGTGGTGGTAAGGTGGAGGGGATGCTCTGGAGTTGAGCGGGTGCGCTCACCATTCCCGTGGCCGCAGAAATTAAAATCAAACTCGAGGAACACAAACAGCACTCTCTAATTGGACCTCTTAACTGCTGAAGCCAAGTGAGTCTTCTCTGGAAAGTAAATGGAGGTCACGACAGGGGGCTCACAACATGACTTTGACTTCACAGTTGAGAAACGACTCCAATAACTTGTAGGAGAGGGCCCGGGGGGAAGTGGTAAAGGTCAGCATTTTAGCATGGGGCAGGGATTTCTAAATGCCAGTTGACAAGCACAAAGACAACATGATTACAGTCCTGCATTTTATACACACTTTTGAAAGGCTTTTCTATTTTTCTATTGACAAATGATATATTATTAGGACACATGCAACTTTTTATCAAGTATTGGACCTTGGGAATGATGGTAATTTGTTTTGTGCGGCCTGCTCCTGGTGTATGTATGTTTTCCGCCTACAGTGCACAACTTAATTATACACCAGTTGTGCTGTAGTTAATGAATTTACCCTCTCCTGCCACTGCATCCCAAGAGGGGAAACACTATCTACATGACACATTGTTTAAAGTGGTGCTATGTTTGCCAGAGATCAACAAAGATTTTCTCATGATACCCAAGAGCTTTCTCATACTGCACATAACACAAGCAGGGGGGTTCATTATACAGTGTACCAGGTGGGGAATTTTAGTTGACACACAAGCAACTTACAATGAGAGTGCTGGCACTTACTTAAAGGCACTAAAGGCCATTTGAGTGAGACTGAGATTTCACAGCAAAAATCAACTAATTTCAACGGATTGATAAATGGATCTGTTGGTGGGGGCAAAGTGAATCTGCACACATTTTCAAGTTCAACTTTGGTGACCTGACATGCAAATGTGCACCGCTGACAAGTAGCAAACTGTCTTGATAGTGTTGACCTTTGAGGGAACAGACAGCCAGAAAGTCCAAAATAGAGGAAACTATTGTAGTTTATTAGCTGTGTCACACCGTCCACCTTTATTGTGGAAGTACAAACTGTCATAGTCTGTCCTCCTGTCCCTCCGCTCCAGATTTCCCATTCCTTAGGTCTCTCCATTGCAATTTCCCATCCATCCCCCAGAGGTTTCCCTCCTTTCTCCTGGCTGCCCCACCCATCTACTCACCTGTTTCCACTTCCCTCATCAGCTACACCCCATACTGGTATATACTGGTCCTGTTCCTTTGTTCCCTGGTGAGTTTGTCTGTGTTGCTTTGTTGCCATGCCTTGTTATTTCGTTCCTGTCTTGCCTCATGGTACTTTTCTGGAAACCTGAACCTGCCTGCCTACTTCACTGTAAGCCATCATTTAAAATAAATGTTTGTACTGCACCAGCCCAGCCTCTGTTAACAGCCAAAAAAGAGGCATGGCAACAGACCATTATGAGACAGGATTTGGTTGTACACATGCATCTTTCAAATAAATTGTGTGACCTGTTAGCGACTGCGCTAGCGAGCTTGCTAGCTTGAATAGAATAGAAATGGAAAAAAGCTCAGAGAGTTATTAGTGACCAGCGCTAGCATGTTCCTGGCTGGTTGGCATGTTGGCGGTTAGCTCACCAGCCTCACTAGTTTACTAAGTAGCCCATCGAGTAGTCACTACATTGCAAA
Source organism: Oplegnathus fasciatus (assembly GCA_003416845.1). Classification (NCBI taxonomy): domain Eukaryota; kingdom Metazoa; phylum Chordata; class Actinopteri; order Centrarchiformes; family Oplegnathidae; genus Oplegnathus; species Oplegnathus fasciatus. The sequence goes on along the minus strand of NTHP01000204.1, from coordinate 42,278 downwards.
GACAGGTGGATTCATTTTGCCAGTGGGACCAGGCCAGACCAGGACTGAATACATCACCAACTGTAGGAACTGAACTGTTTTTCGTTGCAGAATAGTCTCACTGGTCACCCTGTTATTAACTGAGCTCATATCTTCATGCAGACAAATATGAGTCAAAACAAACATGACTGTGTGCTTGCAGGACTTTGGTGTCTCCACATCCTCTGCTGTGGTGTTGTTCCTCAGCGCACTGTTTTTCTGTTTGCAGTTGTTGTCTGAGTGGGAGGTTTTGGGTTGCTGGGTGAGCTTTGGTCATCCATATTAAGTGGCTGTTTAATGGAGCAAGCCGCATCCGTCGACAATGTTAAGGGGTGTGAGGGAGGCAGATGGCGGTTTCTGTGTCAGACTGGGGGAACTGGAATGAAGCTCAGGGATTACTCCCTCAGACATTTCATAGAGGAGGCAAATTGAAAAGGGAGGAAAAAATCCTGGCAAACAATTCATGTTTGTCACCTGGTTCTCCCTCGCAGGGGCTGCATTTCCTTATCAGCCGCTTGCAGTTTTTCCGCAATTTTTGCCATTGTTTTTCACCCCGGCTCTAAAGCCTGCCGCGGCTGCTCTGAGCCCTCTTTCCTAAAAGCCTGCGGCTGGGTTAAGCTAGGAACCATTAGTGCTTGGCTTTAACCCCTGTGAGCTTCATGTGTTTCACCACCTGAGGAGGAACTTGTGCTGATCTTCTCCAGGGTCACACGTGGGGGGATCATGAGTCGCTGTCTAATGTGAGGACAGACCTTGGTGAGGTCAGGCCAAGGTCACTGTTCATCACCTAGATATGCCCCCCCTGATATTTACTGTGTTTCTCTTGTGCAATCCAGTGTTTTTGTGGTGAAAACATCCTCTACAGTAATATCAGCAGCATAGTTGTACACAGTGGTGTCCCTACAGTGGAAAAAGGTGTAATGACAAAAAAAACAACAACTTACCTTCGTTACAGACTTATAGAGAATAATCTGCATGTTAAACATATGAATCAAATAATTAGTTTGACATTTTGGGAAATACGTTTATTCGGTTTCTGGTAGAGAGTTAGATGAAAAGATCAATGCCACTGTCATGTCTGTGCATAGCTGTAAGTTCAGTCATCTTCCAGGGTGCAGGAACAGGTAAGCATAGAAATGTTTGGATCACCTTCATTTATTAGTTCAGTCATACACCGTGACTAACAGGTTTTGCACTGTGACTTCCTGGTGTCTTGGAGTCGTCACCGTGAGGTCGCCGGGCACACGTCATTTTAAAATTTTGGCTTTCGTATGGGTTAAACAAAAAAAATTAAATATAACGTATTAATTAAAGCAGAAGTAGGTAACTTGTATAAAAATAACTTTTAGTCATATTTCCTAAAACTGTCACTATGTAGCACATGAGACAGATAATCTGTGAAAAAAATCTGGCTCCTCTGGCTCCACCTGCTGCCCCTAAGAAGAGCAAGAATCCACCATGCCCAAATCAAAACAACCAATCAGAGCAGGAGGAGTATCTGAAGGAGTGTCAATCACTGCTCCTGCACACGCTGCGAGCAGCTCTCCTCCCCTGTGCATGCGCTAACTCGGTCAAGCTCTGTATCTTCGGTGAGCGGACGCAATGGCGGACAAACAACCACTGAACAACCAAGCAGTGAGAAAACTGCCCATCCCTCCTTTGCCAACAACAGCTTACACGACAAAGAGAAGTAAACAGAAGAAGACCAATGAAGAAAAGCGAGCTAAAAACGAATTAGACTGAGCGACTCTGTAGGGAGGGGCTTTGGAGGCGAGCTGGAGTGCAGCGGTGATGGAGGGGGAGGGACCTGGAAGTTGTACTCGTTCAAATTTTCAAGCTAAGTCCACTCTCTTCTCAATCCTACCGACTTCAGACGGATTTTGTTACCTTCGGACAGAGCCAGGCTAGCTCTTTCCCCCTGTTTCCAGTCTTTATGCTAAGCTAAGCTAACTGGCTGCTGGCTATAGCTTCTTATTTCCCGTACAGACATGAGAGTGATATCAATCTCCTCATCTAACCCTTGGCATAAAAGCGAATAACAGTATTTCCCAAAATTTCAAACTATTCCTTTTAAATACTTTATATTTTTAGAAATTGTGAACTCCACTTCCCAAGAAATTATGTTTTTATATTCATATACGTTTGCCCCCTGAATAATTTTTCTATCAACATAATGAAGAAATATTTTTAATGAACATGTCTGCCAAGTCGCAAAATGTATCTGCAAAACATCCATGTTACAACGTATTACATTTGTTTTCCTACAATATCCTTATTTTGCAATACAAAATCCACTTGTAGCAACTGAAGCATTATTACCAAAGTGCTTTTGTTGCCTAAACCTAGTCTCACACACGACTTGGTCCTGCACTTTGTACACCCACCATCCACCTTAACTACCTCCCTACGACTAGCGTGTGGTACAAAAACTCAAACAAATGTTGCCTGTGAATATAATCCAGGCAACAATTATGTATTAAGACCTACTTGATAGAACAAATTAGTAGTATAGAAACATGATTTCTAGGAGACGGGCTGCACGTTCGCCTGCTTGGTTATCACTATTTGACAGTTGATTCAAGGCTACTTGCTACATCTGCTTCAGTGTCATCTCAAGAGGCAAGGCTGTAGCAGTGTATGAGTATTCATAGGGATTGATTAGAAGAATTTAAACTACCTTTTGAATTTTTATTTTATCGAACATGGTGTAGAATCATGTATTTTGTTCATGGTAGTCATAACAAGGGCTTCCGTAAGTATTGGTATAAGCCCCAGTCACATTCCTGGCCTTCGATGATTCACTTTGGAGCTGTGAATTAAGCCAATTAGTCTTCACAGTGCACAAAAGAAGACAGAAATGGCATGGACATATGGTGCTGCCTGGGCAATTAGTATCTGTAAACGTGGATCAGACATTATGAAGATGAGAGGAAAAAACTAAACAAAACAGCGTTTGGTTTTTGGGTGTAACAGCTTGTGTTCTGAAAGTTAAAACTGAGACTGGGTTTTGCTTGGACTGACAATTGGCTTATTCTGTTTTTCAAATGAAGGCGTGAGCGGGGAGCGTCAGATATTTGCCAGCTACTGTACTTCTTCCCAGATGCAATGTGAAATGTAAATGAGGGCATGCGAGCTGTAGAGACATTTGAGAGAAGGATTTTCTCTTTGAACATACGGCCCACTCAGTGAATTGCACTGTGACACTGAAAAATTGGGAATTTTGAATGATTGAATTTCTTCAGTTCCTTTTGCTGAAGTTCACATACAACTATAAGAACCCAGAGAAGTAAAATGAATCACTCTAAACTTGGAGAGGTTGCCTTGTGAATTTTACAAAGAAATCATCCTTAAAAAAATACCATTTTAATGGCTTACCTCTCACTCAGACCTCTCTTGCACCCTTCCCCCTTTAGGCTATTTGGGTAGCCTTTGGAGGAGATGATTAAAAATTAATATTGGCTCAAGATTGACAGCAAACACCATTTGATGTGAGCCACAAAGAGGCTATGGGTTTGTGGGCAGATTTCTGACGGTTTCACAGGCACCACAAACCCCAGTTTATTCTTCAGTGAGAGGGGTGGGGGAGATAGGATAAGATGGACAGGCTGAGGATTTGTGTGGTGCTCTCAGTGCTCTACTCTGGTTATCTCCCTACAATATGCATGACAGCCTCTGTAGGACTACAGAGAGTCTGAGGTACAGACAGCCGAGGGAGGAGGCGTACCAGTAACTCTGTGTCCTCAGCCTCCACCTCTGCCACTGTGGGTAGTTTCCTAGTTTGGGTCCTGATGTAGCATCTCTGATGTTCGGCAAACCGGATCCCAGTGATTCCCTTTGAAAAAAGAAAAAGAAATGACGGGATACTCAGAAATTCAGATATATGTATGATTCATTAGCTTTCTGTGATGTGGATTTCCCATAAGCACTGGGGCGATCATTTTAAAACGCTCAGCTTTTTGCTGATAATCAAAGCTCTTAAAAAAGTCAAAGAAGTTAAAACCTAATGAGTGAGAAGAGGTGTGTTTTGATCTTTCTTTTTAGCATGGTATAAAATTGATGACTGCTTGGCCCCTGCAGCACAGCTCTTGCTTTCAAGCTGAATAGAAGTAAAAAGGCAGGGGTGTTCCACCTTGGCTGTATAATGCTTTATAGCAGGATATATCGCACAGGAGAGCCAAGTGACATTGTTGAGAATGAAGTGTTTTCTACAGAGAGTGCCCCCATTGAATTAGGCAGTCATAGGTCCCTGTCACTCTCTTAATCTGCGCAGTCAAGTGTGGAGTCACTCTCTTCAGCTCCACTGATGATCCTCCAACATGTGGACTGTAGCTCTATTCAGCCCGACACACACAGAGCCTCAATAGGCAAGAAAGATCTGTTAATTCTCTCTCGCTGCCATTCTATGTTAATCTAAGATATTCAGCCGGAATAAGTCTGAAAGACTTTCAGTAGATCAGATTGTATCCAATTTATTTTCTGCAGAGAAGAGCTGCTCATTCAGCAGACTGTATTAGAACAGACAGCAGGATCTACATCTGCCACGGCTGCTTTAAAATTGTATCAACTGAAAATTGTATGAGCAGTACCATGAAAATGGACTTGATTCAATCTAAATTTAATTACAGTAACACGGTGATTGCTATGACATCTCCTTTGAATCGGTTAACTTGACCATGTGGGTGCTGTTTCTACATTTTCTGTGGTGCTGTCACTCTGAAAACCAGATACCAGCCGCACAAGACATGATACAAAGTGATGCCTGTCATAATCTACCGCATGTAATTTCATCTGCGCGGAAAAAGGGATGGGGCAATAATGGTCTCAAGCACAAAAGCATAATGTTTATGCCGGGCTTTATTGTGATGAGCCTCTGTTTAATTTGGGTCTGCTGAATTGGTGAGCTGCAGCAGAAGAGGAGAGGGCAATGTTGTGATGAGATACAATGATTACTGGGGTTGGTCAATCAGAAAATGAAGAAAGACACATTAACACACGGATGAGAAATGAATGAGGAAGAGCGATGTAATTTTAACAGACTAAATATCCACTTGGCGAATCCATGTGCAAGATGCTCATCTGCGTCTATTCAAGAGAAGGGAGAACATGTAACTGCATGCATTATTCAGCTCCTGTGAATAAAGAAGTGAAGTCGTTTCAGCCGGTATTAGCTTGGTCGATGCCTTGATATTATTAACATCATGTTTCATGTATAAAATCTGCATATAAAAAATTGTTTTTAAATGTTTTTACATTAAATATAGCAACATATTACACATAATCAGCATACCTGTGTCTGTTTGTAACCTTGTGTTTAGTGATATAAATTTTCTTATAAATTGCATGAAGTATGGTCACATTGCTCAAGCCTGTGCATTTGTAATAGCCCTTTCCACAATATCAGAGTAGATCATCAAAATCTAAGCAATATTACTGCAGGCTATCCTCACCATCAGTAGTTTTCCTGCAGTCATGGATTTAAAAAATGCTCCAAAGAATTTTTGAGCGGATGAACGCTGGAGGGGATTTTTGTTGCGTTTGTATTATTTGCTCTGAGAAAAGGATTCAGTGGAATGTACAGCTGAAGAAAGAAAGGTTAGCTTTTTCTCTCTTTAATTCCCCTCTGACAAACACATCCTCATGGCTAAAGGCTATCTGAAAGTCAGACAGCACTGACTGCATGAGACACAAAGAAGTATTAAACCTGCACAACAGTATTCCATACAGTGAAAGGTTTTGTGACTGTCAAAGTTTATTACATTGAATTCATTGACTAATGTTGTAATGCTGGCTAGCATTGTTTAGCTAGTTGGATAAACCTTTGCAAATTTAGTTAGCCAACAGTTTCATTTTTAAATTTTTCCTTAAAGCAGCTCAATGGAACTTTTTTATTTTGTGTTGATTTTGGCGGTCCCTGTGGACAACAGCGGTAGTGTTTCACCTAACGTTAGGTTACATGTTCCCTCCGTTTCACTCCCCCCTTCAGGGAGACTACTTCACCAGCAGGAGAGCGGGCGGCAGCTCCGGAGACGGACCTTCAGTCAGCAGCTGAAGCAACTGGAATTCAGCCAGAGCAAACCCCAGCACCGGTTAGTCTGATATCGCGGAAAACCCTGACCCGGTGGCAGGGATTAAGAATATTAGAAACTAATAGAAATAGCCAATCTTCGCGCTGTTGGTCTCGTTTGCTTATGTAGGTCATACAGAGGCATCAGTATTAAATTGAGACTGTTTCATAACCAGTTAAAACCTCCACAGAGGTGGTTTAATTATTATTTCATATTTATCATTTTTTCTTTATTTATAGGTCTGCTACACTATTTGACTTTTGAAACAGTTAGGTAATTTGACTTTGCCAGCCTGCTAGTGTTTTGTTAGCCTGCTAGTGTTTTGTTAGCCTGCTAGTTTTTGTCAGCTTGCTAGTTTTTGTTAGCTTGCTAGTATTCTGTTAGCTTGCTAGTTTTTGTCAGCTTGCTTGTGTTTTGTTAGGTTGTGGATTTCAAATAATTAAGCTTAACAGTAATAAGTCATTACAAATTATTTAAGTTGTATGTACATGGTGTATGGTCATTGAAATCTTGGACAAGTTGAATATTAATGTAACTCATAATGACAATTAATAACACACTAACACACTATTTAGACATAAGTACCAAATCAGGACTCAAGGTTTTTAAATGTCTTTTAAAGAAATCAAAAAAAGATACTTTTATTGTTTCAAATTAAGATTAAAAATGAAATTAAAGAAAAAGTCAACAAAATCCATTGAGAAACAAAGCTTAAAAACATTACATTACAACAATAATATTACTTATTGGCTGCATTCACCAGCTGTTTCTTCCAACGTCTGTGGTGATTTATGGATGTTGGTTATCTTGAGCTTCAGGCGAAGTTGAGGAGCTAAAACAAGATGATGCAGTATGGACTTAGCCATAACTGAATCTGGTATAGCCGGCAATACTTGTGCTGAGAGGCCGGTGGCTGTTATGTGTGTGTTGAAGCTGACAACTGATCTAGAAGGCCTGGTGCTAAGTGAAAGGAAAAAAGAAGAAATCCCAGCAACACTTGCAGTGCTGAGATACAAAATGTCTTGTCCACCCCTTACAAGGTGGCACTCTGGTGCTGTGGTGCTCTGACTCTCGGTCCTCCGGTTTCCTCCCACAGTCCAAAGCCGAATTTGATTAATTGTGACTCTAAAGGTGCCAGTTGGTGGAATTGTGAGCGTGATAGTGTTATTCTATATGTCTCCAATATTTGCATTAGTTCTGTGATAGACCTGGTGTAGATATTGGATGGATGTTTGCATACATGAGGACCATACTATTAGAAACACCTGGTGATAATAGATATCTATAAATATTCATAAATATAAATCTATATACATGTATAACAGACTACCAGATGTGTGTTTCACGATAAAGTCCATGTGGGTTCAGGCCTGTCCCACTATGAAACTGTCTTTAGGGCACCACAGACCTCAGTTTTTGAGCGCTGTCATGCTGATTCGTTGAACCCCTTAAACACACACTCTGTACGGAAGGTCAGTGGCTTTAAGGAATTTGAAGTTGGAAATTATCTGTAAAAAATTAAATTTACATGTAAATATCCGCACGCATGGAGTCCAGTTCTTTGTTCTGTAAAAGCATGATCATGGTCTTTGTTTTGTTTAAAGCCACATTGTGTAGAGAAGTAGACTTTTCGACTTTGGTGCCCTGCAGTGTCTACAGTGTCTTGTGAAAATGTTTGAGGAATTTTGTGCTTTTCATGTACAAACTGAAAGAAATAACTGAAATACAGACCCAGAAAATAATGTCATGGTGGATCAGCTGAGTGTATTAAATTTACATTTATTCCAAAGACAGAATTTTTTTTATTTTAGACTGAAGTCTGAAGTTCTCCACCGTGATTGACAGTAGAAAAAAGAAAACTTCTAGCAAAACCTTATCTTGTCTATCCATGACTAAACCTCAACCAAAGCTCAACCTAAAACATCAATGTTTTTGTTGCTTGAACCCTTACTATATTCTGATTGTATCATAGCTTTATTTTGGTGTACACTCAACATGTTTACACTCACTTGCGCTGCAACACCAAAGCAGTTTGTCATTCTATTGAACTAAAATTTCAGAACAAGTTTAAGGCCAATTTTCCTAACTGTGCTTTTGTTCACTTGTCAAGAATATTTATTATGACTTTGGTTTAACGTAAAAATGACCCTGGTGGTTCTCTCTCAGGATGTTTTGTCCTTTCTCTCCCGTTAAAATGAGTGTAGTATTGGCCTGAAACAATAACGAGTGGATTTCGCCTGTGGTCCATGGTCCTGGTGGCATAATCCCCTCATTTTCCATTCCTCACACAGCTCTCAGGCATGCTGTTTTATAGGTGGCTTTGCTCTGTGTAATAACATGCAGCACCCCCACTTTTTTTTTGTATTAAAAAAATCTATTCTAACATCAGTGCACAAGCTACCACTTAGTATAACCTATTGTACGTTTTGTGTGGGCTTCCTTCCATTTTTTTTTTTTTTTATCGCAATAAGGTTTGAATTACTCTGCTCACTCGCTTGTTTCTTAGTCTTCCATGGTGGAGCACTGAATCAAACAAATCTCCTCAGGGGATGTGCCTCACTAACAGGAAGTGGAACAAGCAACAGGCACGTGTGTTTATGTGTGTGTGTGTGTGGCTACATGGGACACACACACACGCACACAAAAAAAGAAAGAGAGAGATTGATTGCAGAGGTTAAAGCTTTCCTGTGCTGTGCTGTGCTGGGTTTCCATCGTGTAGCCATTTTAGATTCACAAAGACCATTGTAACAAAAACAATAACTCAGTGTAGATTTTTGTTTGGGATGAGGTGTATCCTGTAACGTTCAGCCTTGCAACCCAACATTTCACAGTAAATAATGGTGCGAAAATAAGAACATTCATTACCCAGTCAAGCAGCATGCTCGCTTCTCCGAGGTGCAGCATGTGTAACCTCCTGCACACTTGAGCAGGATTTAGGAATGAAAGGTAAGTTAATGAGTTCTGCTGGAGACAAAATTGCAGTTGAAAAAGGTGTGAGCAACAAATAGAGATGGGCTTGTTAATGGTGTTTGTCTCTGTACTGCGAAGAAGTTACTGTACAGAATTAGTGGGAAGAAAGCAGCCTTTTAGTAAAAGACCAATCTTTCTTTCTGTGCTGCTGTGTGTGTATGCACTTAAACACACAAAATTTCAAGGAGTGCAGTTACTGATTTTAGATTCAATTACCGTAGCTAGTGTAGGTATTTTTTTCAAATGCATTTTTGATCCCTGCGTACACATCACTGAGTATAATTTCCATTATTTTGTTTCACAGATGTTTCAAAGGTTTATCACACCCTTTATTTCATTGAGAGTGACAAAAGAGGAGAAAATATTGCTGAAGAAGAAAATATTATTTCAACAAAGGATAAATGTTGTCAACCGCCTCTTTGAAAAGGGCAGGATGTGAACATCATAATCCTTCCTCTGCTAAAGAGAAGACACAAGTACAGTATCAAGTTTTCAGCAAAAGAAGAATAGCTTACATGGGCTTGTTTAACCTTTTACTCACATTTTTGAAGTCGTGCACCTCAAGTATCTCCTCGCTCCCGTTTCCCATTCTGAAGATCTCCATGCGCTGACCTGGGTCAATCTCCATCATACTGTCTGTCTCTACACCATCCAACACAGCTTTGTAATGATGGTCATACACCTGCAATGACATGAACAACCACACACCACTGTGACTAACAGACAAATGCAACAGTAGTGTATTTATCAATGGCTATGTCATCGTTTTGTGCCAAAAAATAGTAAAAGGTCATAGTAAAAGGTCAGTAAAAACCCAAAACCCATTTAACAGCCCTGTGCTGAATACAAGAATAACCTGTCCAGACCTCTGAATAGCTGCTTACATCTCTGATTTTTTCAGCAGTTCAAATAGGTCAGGTGTTTACAGCTTTTTCCGAAGTTGGAAACACAATCAGGCAGAAAAAATTTGTAGAATGGGGTCATCTTCTATTAAAAATGACAACAAGTGTTCATGAGATTGACGCGTCTGTACAGGTTGTTTTAAGTTACAGAAATAACAACCCTTAAATCAACATATTTTTCCAGTTGTTTTGAAAAACATTAAGTTAATTTCTTAAGATTGACTGAAAATGACGACGACTGGACCAATATTGATGATTATTAGGCTGACATAATGTAGGATAAGAAAACTGGTCTTAGGAGTTTAAAATACTTGCTATATACAAATTCACAATATTTAGATTATTATTATATTATTATTATTAAAACTGCTATTTGGCCACTTGGGGGCAGCTTAACAAGTTGCAAACACACTGACGTACTATCGCTTTATAAACTTAATTAGAGAACTTGTTAGCAAACAGTTACCTATTTACACACCCAGTAGCCAAATTACATTCATTCGGAGTTGTGTTTGTAGCCACCTGACTAATCTACATCCAGTATTCACCCTTTATGTTCACCAGCTGTTTGCTACCTTTGTCCGTCTGTTGTTTGGTGCTGGGCAGGTAGCGTGCAGTGGGTTTATCAGAGATTTTGATGAACTAGAACAGTTAAAGTAGTGGACTGTAAAACCAAAACATTGAGCCGAAAGCCGCTAAAACGCTCCGTAGAGATGAGGGGAATCTGTGGGTTTGTCACTACAAAGGACCTATTTAACATTACACATAGTCATCTGACACATTGTTGATATAAAAATATTGATAACAGCAGCTTTAAAGTATCAAAGGCTGGATTTTCCCTTGAACTCCCCATAGCAACATCACAGCAGCTACAGTATTGACTGAGTTTCTTGAAAATTAAGTCTCAAACATAACATTTAAATCAAAGCAGTCAAATTGACAGCTGCTTAAACTGCTATATCCATCAACAATCACTTGCGCAATTAAAATATTTGTGTTGACAAGCTGTGAAGTTAAATAAGAAAATGTATTAATAGAAGGTGCCTGAAATCTGTAAAATAAAGACCTTTTGAATCTCCTGTACAGTTAAAGCCCTCTCTTTGCTGTTGCCTTAAAGGGTGTTGTTTATCACAACTGCTTGCTTATGTACTGTTCTCGGACATGCATGGATAGCTCTTAAAATTCCCTGTCTGAAAAATGATTCATGCCCACCAGCTGAAAATATGCTATTAATATTTATGTGAGGGTTGTGTTATGATGAGAAATATATTGCTGAGTTCATCTTCATCTGTCTCAGTGGCAAATCAGAGCCTCGCCAATGAGACGCATGATTAATGAATACACTCGGATGGGAGTCCATCAGGATTTATATCCCTCATCAGAAACATCTGAATGTCCTCTAACACTCTTAACACCAAATTAGCTTTCACTTTACACTCTTTCACATGTTCAGTATTTAACATGTTCTGTGTCTGCTTGCTTATACGCAGTACCCAGGACATTTAAATACGCTGCATCACATATAGCGATGACTTTTCTTTTCTTTTTTTTTGGTGGGAGAACAGAGTAATAATGATCAAATGGGATATAATTCTTAATAGAGGATCAGTGTTAGAATGGCACCAGCCTATAAATCTCCATTAACATGGGTCACAGTAGCCTTGGCTCCAAAGAGAAGTAGAACTTAAAATCGTCAGGAGAAGCCAAATTAAGATGGGCTTGAAATTTAAGTGTCAATTGAGCAGTTATGGATAAAATTGGGGCTGTTAAACAGTCTGAAAGTCTGTGTGGTGAATTAAAGTTCTATTTGAGCATTTCTTTTATATTAACATAAAGGTGGAATGGGGGAATAGATTCTGGAGGCTTATTGATTTATACTAAAACAGTGAATTACATTTTCAGCAGGCTATCACTTTTGATGAAAATCCAGCAGTGAGAATCTCCCCACTGCACCAGGTTGAAATAGATAATAATGTATTACAACAGTTTGACTTCAGCTGGTTCAATATCCAAAGCTGCTGTGCACCATAATTGGCATTCTGAAAATAGAAATGAATAGCCTCTGTATGGCCTCTTTTGATACTTATAGATGCTTCAGTACATTGGGAAACTTGCAGTGTGATTTATGCTGCAATAAGGGGAAGATTTTAGAACACAATATTTTGTCTCGTAATGGCGATGATCGTTACAATTTGTTTTTGTGCTGATTCTCATTATTTTCGTCATACATTTGTTTAAAAATATAGAATGGGAGATTTAAAGAGGACTTGTTTCTCAGAATTTACTTATCCTGCACCATTTCTAAATAGCAATTCACAGAAACTGTCACTTGGCTGCAAAACCTTTAAAAAACCACTACTGTGAAAGTTAATTAGCTTCTCATTTGACAGGCAGATAAAAGGCCAGCACATAGGAAAGGCTCCAATTTATGTTGCACTCTCTGTACAAGGACTCTGAGAGGCTACTAAGTGACTACTTTGGTCACAAAGACTTTAAATACATTTTAAACTATTGAAACCACTATGACATTAAAGCTGCAGTAGGCAATTCTTATTATACATATTTACATGGACATTAAATAAACAAAAGCAAAAACAAAGCACAAAAGAAGGAGGTTGGGTTGGTGGAGGGATCTGCATCTGTATCAACAAAGTAATAGTGAGAATTGTCAGGTTATAATGTACACCTGCATGAATATAATTGGACGTTACTAGTCAGCTGATAGCCACATAGCTCTGATTGAGCCAGTAATTGTGACGCATGACAGAACCAGCTGATGCCAATCAGCTAATACAAGCGACAAACTCTCTGCCTGATCAAACACCGTGCTTCATTTTCCCAAGCTTTCAATCATATCCCACGGGTTTTCTTAATCTCCATGACAACAGAGCAAACTCCATTCACTGAGGAAGACCATGACATGCTGTGGAAAGCAAATAAACAAAACATAGTAAGTGGATCTACTGAAGCTTCATACCTCACCAGTAATAAAGGTTTAAAACAGGAGCATTGTATCTGCTGAAGATTTGCTGTATTTCCCCAAATTACCATTTGATTGATCAGATAGATCAGATGTATTCAATGTGTGCAATTATTTGATTTTTTTGGCCTCTTGGGGGCAGTGCAACACGCTATAAACACAACATTATTGTGAGTTGTTGTGGCAAGCAAACAGTTGCCAGTTTGCACATTCGGCAGATATGCATTTATCTGATATTTATTTGGTGTGTTTTTGGCCACCCGATGATTTTAAGTCCAATGTTCACTCTCCTTTTAGCTCTGTTTTGGTCTCCACCAGCTCATGAGAGAAATATCTGGCTCTTTAGCTGCTAAGAGCTCCACTATGTTCACCAGCTGGTCTTTAACTGTGTCTGTCTGCTGTTTGGTGCTGAGCCAGTGGGTTCATCAGAGCTTTTTGTGTGTCTGGAAAATGATGCTGATGGGAACATTGAACTAAAATAGTAAAGTTGGAGGCTGTAAAACTAAAACAATGAGCTGAAAGATGCTAAAACGCTCCATAGAGCAATCAATTTGATAATTATCTATGGGTTTGTCATATTTTCATTGCTAATACGAAAAAACAGATTAGTGCAGCTTTAACCCCAGACATGCACTTTAACCTTTGTGTGACTAGGACTAACAACTTTCTTCAAAAAACTATCCTGCAGTACAACATCTCTACTCTTAGCCTCTCTGCTAATAAGCACTATTTCAGAAGAAACTGTCTTTGTCTATGAATCTGGCCATTCTTTGAAAGACTGCACAACTCTCTGAAATCACATTTCATGATTTCTGGGATTCGACATTCTCGAAATTCAAAAGAGCTTCCTGTCAGCATATGAAGTTTCCTTCTGCGATTTTAAGCAGCAGTCTCTAAACTGAAGTTCAGCGTCCACTCCCTGTTGTCTCACCAGCGTAAAACAACTTCTAACAGCACGATGAAGTACAAAAACAACTCGCAGGAATAAGAGCAGTTAGTTTGTAAGACAGCCAAGCAGCAACAGCAATGCAACTACGTCTTTGGATGTTATTGTTATTTTTCAAAACTGAACCGTGTATTTGAACACTTAAAGGTTACACAGCAAACAACCTGGCATCATGGTGAAATGCACATTGATTGCCAAAGAAACATTACTGCAAATGCAAACCTTGTTATTTATTTGAAAAACTGCCTTCCACTATGTCCGATATCCCTCTGAAACAGCAAGTCTTTTCTCACATCACAAGATGCCTCAGACTGTTGTACAGTATGAGATAAAGAATTCAGATCTCCACAGCTAGGAAAACATTCAAGCTCAGGAGTGTGAGGCGATCCGTGCGGAAGCCTTCGCAGACAATGCTTTGTTTATTTCCTCTGTTCAAGGTTTCTGTCTGAAGTGGTTCTTAACAACCTCTGCCTAGATAGTTTCAAACACAGACTCACAGTGAAAGGAGTGAATGAGAAGCGGCAGGCACAGCTAGACCTGCGGGTTGTTTGTGCGAACGGGTACTGGTGTGGCACCCGAGGACATTAAGCAAAGGTCACGTAGATGTTGTTACAGGTGAGTGGGTCGCAGTGGTTACTGTGTGTGTGTGTGTGTGTGTGTGTGTGTGTGTGTGTGTGAGGGGGGAGAGAGAGCGTGTGCATATGTGCATCTGTGGCGGAGGCGGCCATGGGAATGAGAGAGATGAGTTGATGACAATATGTCCTCTTAGTCGTCCTTGAGGGTTAGGAGATAGAGGCTCCAGTCAGGCAGAACTGGATGCCTGTCACTCACGGCGGGGCGGTGATGGCGGTGGAAGCAGGAGGTGGGAGGCGTAGGGGGAGGAAAGGTGGCGCGAGGGCTGCACAGTGCACCGGCCTCCTGGGAGCCATAGGCAGCCCTGTGATAGATCGAGGTGGGCAGCAGCTTAGATAGTCACACTGCCGAACATTGTGTCCTTTTGGTTTTAGTCCTTTTAAAGTCCTCTCTGGTTTTTAAAACACTTGCAGACTTGTGGCTTCAAATTCTGTTTGATAAAACCTGTCAAATACAAGCCGTGTATTGTATCATATTTGTATGATACAGTTATTTCAAACATATCAGCAAACAGATATTATAGACAAAAAATCCAAAATACCAAAACAATACCCACAGACAAGTAGGTTGTCTGTCAGTACCCCTTTTGAGCCCGATATATAGTAATATATATATACTATATATTACGATAATAATATGCAATGACAATATATATATACTACTAATTTGCAACAGCAAGCACATTTTGTAAGAAATGTAATGTTGCCCAGATGTTTTCTATCAACATAATGACAAAGTATTGATTATTAAGTATTGATATTATTATTGTATCTGCCAAGTTGCAAAATATTGATACTGTAAAAGGTTTCACTGACAAAGTATTTCATTTGTTTTTCCTACAATATCTGCTGTTGCAATACAGTATCCACTCATAATGAATAACACATGATACAACTTTTTAATTGTTAGATTTGGACATCTGCAGCACTTAATTAAGATTAGGAAAAAAAATCATGGTCTTGGTTAAATATAGAAAAAGTCAACGGTGACTTGAAGCACTTCATTAACATTTAAACCACCATCTTTCCCTAACCCTTCAGCAAAGGGATTTTGTTGTCTGAACGTAACCACACGTGTGCGTCAGGATGTGAATCCTGTTCTCTGGTGTCTAAGTCCTGCGGCTGCAGTTGCTGCCTGAATATAATCAATGCAGCGATTAGCCAATCATAATTGGCAACACGAATTATAGGATACAAACATGATTTGTAGGTTACGTGACTACTTGTGCGGTTTCTAATCTGCAGCCCCATCGTTTAAGTTATGGCTAAGTGTAAACTATGAGGTTAGGGAAAGATCATCTTCATTATTACAGTAAAGAAAAGCATTGTTCACTGTCGGTAGAAGACAGGATGTGAACTGTTAGTGAACAGAGGCTCTGCATGCTCAACTATACAACAAACCTGTTTGTGATGGTTAACACTGTCACTCCTGGCTTTGTTACTGAATGTAAACATACGTTATGTTCTGTCAGGAAAATGTCAACGTAGGTTGTTTTTGAACAACCGATGGGGTTATAGAATACTGTGTTTGCCTTAATTTTGATATCATTTGTTTTCCATGGAATTTACATAAAAATATTGTGATTTCATTTAAAATATTGTGATCTTTCAAACCAGACGTGTACACCCACACATGTGTCTACGTAGTGGTAGGTCAAAGTAAATAAGTAAGTAAAATTTTATTTATATAGCACCTTTTAAAACAAAGTTACAAAGTGCTGGACAAGATGCAGGTACAGGAAAAATACAAAAAAACCCAGCAAAAGCACAATCACCCTTGAATTTGAGGAGGGCGCGGGATGTAAGTAAAAGACCTTGGTCAGATGATCTGAGTGGCCTGGAGGTGGAATGGGGTGCAAAAGTTCGGAAATGTATGAGGGGGCAAGACCATATCGGGCCTTGTAAGTGATGAGCAATATCATGAAATCTATTCTATACTTTACGGGGAGCCAGTGAAGGGATGCGAGGACTGGTGTGATGTGGGGTCTGTGGCTGGTATTGGTTAGCGTTAGCGTTTTGCACAAGTTGCAGGCAGGACAGGGTTGCTTGACTGAGACGGGAGAAAAGAGCATTACAGTAACCAAGTCGTGAAAAAATTAGGGTATGGATTAGTAATTCTAGGTCTCTGGTTGATAGCATTGGACAAGGACAAGAGGCCTTCCTCACTGACGACATTTTGACCTGTCACAGTAGTAAAAGCACAGGAGTAGATTATGCAATTAATGATGGCTGAAGTCCATTTAGCTGCTTCAGTTTCAATGTCCTGATATTGTTCATGCCGGCTCACTGTCTCACTGCTTGACTTATTGGGACATTTGAATAAAACAGAGCCAACATTAATGCTATTAGTAACACCTATGCTTTTCCTACTATGACAAGTCAAAATGTCTGCTGTGAAAAAGATCAATCTAATTTTTGACAATATAAATTACAGGTTTATTCACATATGTTTGTGAGTGAGTGAGTTTGACTTCTAGATTAAAACTGTGTATTTTGTGTGCGTTTCAACTGACCATAATTTAAACTATAGGCTTGTTCTTACAAATATTACTTGTGTAAATAAACCTTAATCAGCACCAAATGAACTCAGAACTCAGATTTAGTTGTTTAGTCTGTTAATAAAAAGACTTGTCTGTCAGTTTGGGGTGAGAGCTTGTTTAAAAACCTGTGCTTCGAACTTTGGTAGCGGGCCGACCCATCGGTTCACATTTGAATCACAGATTGTTCCTTCAACTGGCTAAAAACGACGGTTTGCCTGCTTGAGAGCTGCTTTAAATAGACAGTGAATGGAACACTTTCACAAGTGTTTTTTAAAGAGATTCCTGAGTTGCACTGACAATGAAACTGCAGATAGTCATGCTGTCTGGGTGCTGACTCACACAGAGTTTGATGTCTCTAGATCCTCTCTATTGTAACGTGCTAGCAGTTACATTGTTGTTTGTGTAATGTCAAACTAGTGAAGACTTCAGACATTTAAGGTTTGTTTTATTGCCGTTTATACTGCTTTTATCTGTGCCATATTGCCCAGGATTTACATCTGTGAAATATTATTATTGGCCAGCGTTTTTCAGTGAAATGTAGCTCTAGCACAGGTGTCAACTGTCTTATAAATGAATTAGAGAAAAACAGAAAAAAATGCCTCTGCACTGAAGTTTGTCTCCCAGGTATGAAAGTAGAGCTTAAACTCAAAACAGCTGGGCATGGAAAAGCATAGTCAGTTGATCACCTCAGCTTTCTTTCTCTCTCCTTGTCTCTCGTCTCTGCTGCTGGCTCCTCGTCTTCAAGCAGCCTTCACCAGACTTATTTTTCAAAGCTGTAGTCTCTTCACATGGGCAGCCACATATCTAATGTCTACTAATGTCTACCAAGTACTCTGGTTGCACTCTAGCTGGTGATGTTGCTTTTATTAGAGTTTCTCATTTTCTCAGGAGTAAAAATGGAACGTCTTTGTTCGACACATTAGAAATTGCCACTGCAGAGGTGTAACCTTTACAAATAAAAGCGAACTCAGTTACTGCCAGAATAATTAATCCTCCCCTAGAATAATGACAATTAAAGAGACGCACACACACACATACACTGAAGTTTCGCCAGAAACAGGAGAAAATCACAGGTAATGAAAACAAACCTGGGAGGAGAATTCTTGGAAACGCAATACATTAGGCTGAGAGAAGAGTAGGAGCAGGTTCCTATGGAGATATTACTTGTAAATGAGGATCCGCCAGGGAAATAATTACAGCTGGTATAGATTTCCCACCCAGAAACAGTGGTGCAGATGGCCTTCACACACACGCACACATGTTCTCTATATTCTCTGTCAGACACTGTGTAGTATGCATATTTGTGGATGTGATTGTGCAAGGTGATTTTAATATATTTTCTATATAAAATCTGAGAGAAAGAGAGGTAGAGGTAGAGAGAAACAGAGAGAGGGAGAGAGGGAGAGAGAGAGAGAGATCTGATTGTGTGGTGTCTTGAGACCATGGGGATTATGCTTGTGGACACTGATTACCGAGCCTGTCAACTCCCAAGGCCTGGAGAATTCGGATAAATGAAGTAGGAATGCTCTGCGGCTGCCAAACACATGCAGGCTGCTGTTTGGTGATGCCTGCTGAATACAGGCAGCTGCTTCTGGACAGGCGCCAGCTTGGAAAATTCAATTTAAAAAATACTGGTCAGTCACTAATGCGTCATCAACTTAGTCGGTACAGGGTAAAATGAGCCCATTGGCAGCGTATGACATCAATCTCACTGAAGACAACCTGACAGCGAGCAGGATACAACACGGTGCAACATGTTGCAAACAGTGGAAATACTGTATGTGGCTGTACATCCCCCATTTTATAATGACACTGCATCTATCCTTTTGTTTTTTGTTTCAACGCCCTTGTCGATGAGTACATTTGAAAATTATTTCACTCTGTAAATGATTACATAACAATTCAGGGTAAAAGGAAAAAAAAGAAACAATTCCTCCATACAGCTAGAGAACCACAGAAAACAACACAACAGCGTAAAGATTTTCTACAGACTGTACAAACAGGCTGAAGCTACTGCTGCGCCTATTTTATTTATTTTTCATTTATATTTCGCAATATCCCTAGCATGCTAATACCAACATGTAACGTTGATCATACATTTTAATTTGTTCAATTTACTACAACTGTTTTGTATCGTCATGTAAAAATCTTTACATCATAATCTTCAATTGCAAAAAAGGCAATTATTAAGTATCTTAATAAACATAATTTAAATGAAGATATTGAACGAATCTGAAAAATGTTTACTGACAACATATTTCACTTGTTTTCCCTCAATTATCCAGCAACTAAAGTATGATTACACCTTTTTATGGTTATGTTTAGGTACTCTCAGCACTTGGTTATGGTTAGTTAGTAGGTTAGGTTAGTAGGTTGTAGTATTAGAAATACAGTGATGAGAAGCACGAGACAAGATGTGTTTCCTTTACCAATATGTGTTTCCTATACAATAATATGCAAACTTCTTTAAACGTCTTTCCCTAACCTTACCCAAAGTGTTTGTGCTGTCTAAACTTAACCAAATGCGGGATACAAACCATGGGCTCCAAACCCTAACCCGGACTCGACTTACTAATACTTCTATTTTACTGTTTTTACTTGCTTTCTGTTTTGTTCTTATTGTGTACACTGTAGCACTGCAGGAACACAATTTTGTTCCACTGTACACTGAATATTGTATATGGAGAGTGACGATAAATTCTACCTTGATTTTGACCCCGACCACCTTCCTATGAGATGTTTGCATCATTAAAATGTATCACTTCCTTCCCTTTAAAAACAAAACAAAAAAATCAAACGCCGAAAAAAACATCAGCATAATCCAGCCAGTAATTATGTTTCCCTTCAAACGTGAAGACAACAGTAAATTAACAGTTATTTACCAATATTATTTATTTTTGTAGAAAGTTGTATTAGCAACACATTAGCCTCAGATAGCTAGTATAATATAATTTTGTTGTCCCTAAACAGATTGCGGTAAAAACTAATTCAATATCTCAAATTACAAACAAAAGTTACAAAAAGCTACAATCATAGCTAATCCAGTTTTCTGTCATCCTGTTGCGCCCTCTTCTTCTGAAAAGGCACTAATTTTGATAATTAATTTCATTGTATGACAGTTATAATTATGTTGTTTACTGAATTATTTTGGACTGTTTCTAATGTGAAGATGGTACATGAGCTGCACATTGTTTTGTATTAGTTTTTATGTACAAACTCTGAAGGGAGTCTGAACGTAGAACAGTCATGATAGCAGCCAACAAGGAAGCCTGTATTCATCTAAGACTGTTTTGCTGTATTTGCAGTACTGGCAGTGTCTAATCTAAAATCATCTGGCACCTGAATGGAAGTTGTCCTGCAACATTTGCACCACATGTGGTCGGAAACCTGGCTAATGTCGGCTAAACTTCAACTGATGTGGAGCTGTGTCTGTAATGGTTGCTATTAGCAACCGAATGTCCAACTGAAACCAACTACCAGTGACAGAACAGTTACTGTTTAATCCTCTGAAGGAGATCACAGAGTACACTGTCCACATTTCAAGACCAGAACAAGTGTTTATTTAATGTAATTCTCCATCAATTTTTGTTTTTAGTCACTAAAATATGCTTAACATTCAGATCAACAACCACGCTGAGCTTTCTTGGAAGCAAATTCAGAGGAATCTTCCAAAATATAGAGTCAAAGCATGTAGTCTTGACTTTTGTCTGGAAGCTATATGCATATATCCAGTCAGTGTGTAATGAAAGGACGCAAAGTCAGACTCTGGCTCTAAATATAAACATTCGTAAGGCACTGAAACATTTCTGTATTGTAATTAGCTGTAGTCTTTTCTGTGGTTTGCTTATATGTGGAGGTAAATAGCTGCATGCAAGCAATTAACATGCAGTTCCCAAGTTTGCCCTGTTTTTATCTTCAGGAAGTTCTATCAATAGCACCAACAAGCACTAATGGATGTTTTAACTCAAAAATGTACTGAACCTTGAATATTTACTACTCACTACAGTTACAGTTATTTTGATCTGGCTGAAATATATGCTTTTGTTGCTTACTTGAGCTTGAACTCTTGCATTTTTGTGGTTTCTTAATATGTTTTTGGAAGCCATACAAAAATCACAATCTGAGTGTATGTAGCATTAAATGGAAAGCTAAAACTAGGTTGGCGTGGGGTTAAAGTGCTTTTGGGAATTCACCCAAGCAATTACTTTAAACATCAATTTGATGTTAAAATGTTTTACAGCTGCCAATGCCAAAGGCCAGTTAAGGAAAATGCTAAGTTCATTAGCCTTTCAAAGCACAAGCTAGAACGTGTCAAGATGCAAAAGCTTAATGGAGCCATCTTCCTAAAGCACATTAACACTGTTCAACCAAACAGCTACTGGCAATGTACCTTGCATGTACCTCCCTTCTGAGCCAATTTTGTTGCTTGATAGTGTATTTTTCTAATTTTAGCAGATAACTCGCCAGCACATAGTGTGATGCTGCTCTCAGATATTTCCAAGCAGAGCTATGGTGGAGTTTAACCACCAGAAACGCGTATAACCACCTAAAACATCAGTGATGAAGGTCAGTCTTACAGGAGCAAAGAGTAAAAGCTTCTTTCTAGTCTTCCCTATTTTGCACTGATGTTCAATAATCACACAAATCCACTGAAGAGGAAGAGAATGTGTGAATTTCCCCGCCAACAGAATAGACCTGCCACAGGTTAAAAGAAAGTACATTTACCAAAAAGTGAATTATGACATTTCATCAAAAAAAACCCCACACAAGTGCATTAAACATCATAAATTGACGATACTTAACAGCGTGAGAGTATCCGAAGGTGGATTTTTCCCTTAATGTGCAGCAGACTGGAAAACCATATTACCGTAAGTCTATCGACAACCGCCTTGAAAAAAATTGTTTATATAGGCATAGTGGTAGTGAAAATGCTTGAGCTTCACAGGGTAATGGGTTTAAGTCTTCTGCCCCTAATCAGATTGGTATCCGATAGGTGTCGGGTAGATGGCCCTCGGTCTGGTGAAAATCCACTATGAGATATATGAACGGCTTCCATTTGAGTTCTTCACAGAAGTATAGCAGGTTATAGTCATTTGTCCAAAGATTTTAAAGAAATAGCAGGACATTTTGGGAAATACACATACTTTCTTGCTGAGAGTTATATACCACTCTCATGTCTGTACACTAAATATGAAGCTAGGAGGCTGTTAGCTTAGCTTAGCATAAAGACTGGAAGCAGAGGGGAAACAGCCCTGCATACTGACTCTGCGGTGAGGAAGGCTAGGCAGAGACTCTTTCACCTCAGACACTTCAGGAAATTCCAGATATCCCCTCAGATACTGAGGAATTTCTACTTCTACACCATCAAGAGCATCCTGAAGGGGAACATCACTGCCTGGTATGGAAACAGCACCTCAGGGCCCTGCAAGGAGTGGTTCATTAGACTGAACGTATCATAGGCAGCACTCTACCCTGCATAAAAGACATTTACACCAGGCGGTGTAAGACTATGGCTAGGAGAATCATTGAGGATCCCAACCACCCGGATAACGGCCTTTTCTCCCGGTTGCAGTCGAGAAGAAGATACCGGATACACCAGGCTAGCGCTGAGAGGCTCAGGAAGAGCTTCTATCCTCAGACCACAAGGATCCTGAATGAGGACACTGCCTAAGGATTGCCCTAAGACTATTTTTAATTAATTATTATTTAAAGTTACTATAGTTAACATCACTATCTATTACTTATTATGCTATTTTACACTTATTTTTTATGGCATATTTAAAGGCGCTAACAGTCACACATTTCGCTGTGATTATACCCAGTATGATTATATGTGACAAATAAAACTGAACTTGAACAGCTAGCCTGGTTCTCTCCAAAGGTTAAAGATATGACTACCAACACCTCTAAAGCTCACTAATTAACACACTATATCTTGTTTGTTTAATTCATATATGAATAGAAATCTAAAATCAGAGTTGTAGCCAGCCTATTTCTTGGCTAACTGGGAGGAAGTGTTCTAGTCATAATTACACCAAGTAAATCCCTCTAAAAACCACATTTTTTTTGTGTTTCCATTTCTGTTTGCGTTAAAGCATTAAACAAATAAGATACAACATGTTAATGAGTGAGCTTTTCAGGTGCTGGTAGACATATTTTTTAACTTTCCAGGGAGCCAGGCTAGCTGTTTCCCTCTGCCTCAAGTCTTTGTGCTAAGCTAATTACCTCCTAGCTCTAGGCTACTTAACACACAGACATAAGAGTTGTATCAGTCCTCTCATTTAACTATCAGAAAGAAAGAGTACCACTAAATCATTGCTTGGCTGTTGTCTGTTGGTACAATGTGAAGCCAGTAGAGGTAAGAAATGTTTTCTGTACAGCACTTTAGGCTAAAAAAGTGTAGGAAAGAGGAAATAATACTTTTTTTAAAAAACAAAAACCAGTTACCAAATAAAAGGTTCTTCCAGGAGCGCCTTTTTGTCAGGAATAATGGAGCGTGGAGATATCTGAGGGCTGGTGGGATATATGGAGCATATTTGTGCAGTGTGGAATTTTGGCAGAACTCACAGACTATCATACTTCTCCTGTTTTATTTTCATTGCTGAAATCAATTCATCGTGGAGCCTTTGACTCTTGAACGTAGCCTACCTCTCTCTTCTGTCAACCTACTCATACCTGAAAGGGGTGTAATGACCCACTTTCTCTCCTTGTCCCCCAGCGACTCTGCCGCTTACCATGTTTGACCACCTTGCTGTGGTCGACTACAGTCTGCAGCTGCTGTTAATTTACAGGAGCACTGTGCACCCCTTTTCCAGCTCTGAAGCATATATGACTAATCACACCAGTCATTTTAAACAACTTGAGCTCTGGCTGGCAATAAATCACCTTGATACGTGCTACTGTGCCCATAATAGAGCTGCGTTCAGGAAGGAGGAGGGCAGGGGGAACTTTGGGAGCTATTCAGTACTTTTGGTCAACACACTATTGTGAAACAAACTCAGGGACTGGGACATATTGTTGTTCGATGTGCTGTTTGTTTCTATGATCTCAATAAAAATCAAAGTGAAAACAACAAAGGCTTGTAGTTTCTTTGTACAACAGCTCGGGGAATATGATGTTTTCCCAGACTTTTTGCTTAAAAAGTACACATTTTCCTTTCTTTTAATCTTTGTCTTTGCAGTTAACTTTTACAAAATCCATAACACACGAGCTTAGCGTTATAAATATGCCATAGAGGTTTTTCAAGACACAAAAATGAAATGTAGCTAACTTACGTTTAACCAGTGTTTGATATGCTTTCAACATTTTTTTTTAGCCAAACCCCAGATAAACTAGAAAGGGCACATGGTGTCTTTTTTCTTCACCTCAATAACATGGAGAAAAAAGGGCTTCCAAAATGGCCAAGAGTATACTTTTTTTTTATCTTCACCTGCCAACTGTTAGAGAGAACAGAGCGACTTCACAAAGCCTTTAAAGATTGTGTTAAACCACCTTTTTTGGGACATGACAAATGATGTAACATCCCCCAAATTCCACAAGCCAGCATGAAGATAGATATGACTTCCACAGTATCAACAGCCAGTAAAGAGCAGTAAAAAATGAAACGACACAAAGGTCTGGGCTATGACTGTGTCGAGCCACTTCTTTTTCTCCCTGTCATTGTATTGTTCCATGTTGCATCTTCCCTTTGTGCCTTTCTCTGCCTAGTAACCGCTGTGCCCGAGCTGAAGAACAATCTGCTCCTTGTCAGGAGTGCTGAATGAATCCTGTTGCTTATTGTTATCTCAGAATCTGATACAGACTTCAGCAGACAAAAGATTGCAAGCAGCGACTGCAAGCCTCTGAACTATGAGGCAGACAGTAACAAGGTGAGTGACCTCTATAGTGGATACGTCTCCTTGTCGCTCTGCTGGTTTTCAGCCATTCCACCTCCTAATAAATCAACAAGAGCACACTCTGGGATCCAGCAGCTAAGTGGCATTTAAGAAACAGCTTGTGTGAGCTGTAAGGCTGCAATTTGGACCATTTAGACGCAAGGCGATAATTTGGCCAGATGAACGGCATTAACAGCAACCGGAAACTTTTTAAGCCACTAAAGCCACTAAAGAAAAAAAAAGTCCAAGTAGCATTTTATTAAAAGTCAATGCAGGCTGAACTTCTTGTGGTTCAGAAGGGCAAAAATGCTTTCCATTTGCTCGGGTTCGATCAGTATTGGGGATGTGACACATTTAAATTCACTGGCAATTTACCAACAGATGACAATAGATAGTTGCCTTGCTATTTATCAGTAGTGCGTGTAGTGCATTTATCCGTGTGCCAACTTATGCATAAAAAAATTGTGCGTGGAAAGCAATAAAAGCCGGTCTACACTCAGCTTACTGCAAAAAAGCCAAGATACTGTTTCTGCCACAAATACCAATAACAGGAGCTTTAGCAGACATCCACGGTTTAGTCGTGATGATCAAAGTTGGAATCGCTGCAACAAGAGCGCGACCACCTCTCTTCTTTTATCACAACACAGCTGATATTCCCCGAACAGCCAATCTCCCCCACCACTGCTTCATCTGTGCCTTATAACATATAGAACAAGCCAGCTATAACAAGGTAGACCGTTAGAACAATTCCTAACAGAGCTGCTGGGAGATATACAGGCTCATAATTGTTCAAACATTGTTTACACCATGCTTCTGCCTTGAAGACACAATAAAAGAGGGAGTGATAGTCCTATGCAGAGAAACTGGGCTATCACACTGGGACTATGGGCACTGATGAGAAGCTCTTGGTCTGTTGCCATGGCCCCTGTGTGGGTTGCATGTCAGTGCTGCTCTTCTTCTTTTTAATAACACTGAAAGAAAACATAGAAGCCCCACTGGGAGAACACAACACATTATGCTCCCAATGGTCTGGGTCTGTCTTTAAAGCTTAACATTGTCTCGTGCTATTAAAAAAATCATCAAAAATCATCATTATTTTTCAGCACACAATTTATTATCAAACCTACATGGTCCATCATGGTCAGCAACTCATGAAAGACGTGCAAATTAAGCACTTTGAAAGAGCAAATGAATGCCTTTCAGTATTTTTGCCACTGGTTGGAAGTAGAAAATTAAGATGGGGAACAGTCAATCTGATTTTTTTCTCTGAATTAGGTTTTCTCCCAGTGTCATGTGGGGTAAAAAGGTTGATTTGGTTTAACTACTACTGGACTATTAGCCAGTTTAGGTCAAGTGTAGGAAACTGAAGACAATTTATTTAGGGGCTAATTGAGTAGTTTTCGCAATGATGAGTTGACAACTTATCAATTACTAAGATTTACTACTACATACAGTAAGATCTACACTTCCTTAATCATAGATATTTTGTCTTATTCCAAAAACATCATAAGGTCAGATCTGAATAAATCCAAGAATGTCTTTTACAGTAAATCACATCTGATTCCAGGTTCACAGATCAGTTTGTGACAACTCACAAACCAAACTGTGATAAATGAGTGAAGTTGCATCCCGAAATCGATGTGCTGACCCAACCCTGTCGCATCTGTGGTTAGGTTTAGGGAAAGATCATGATTTCAGTTATATGTTGATAATCACGTTGTATTTCGTTTGTATATTACATAACCACAAAAAGTTTAATAATGCTGTAGGCACCATGAGCGGATATTGTACTTGCAAGATCGGATATTCTTGGCAGAAAACAACTGAAATATGTTGTCAATGAACATTTCTGATACGCTTAGTATCAGCGTTTTTGTGTAATCCAAAACGTAATCCAGACAGTATTATGTCTCCTTCAAAACGTGTTTGCTGTTGAATATTAGTTGTATAAACACATAATTTCAAAGAGACAGGTTTGGCTGATATTTTCTTGATCCCACAGATGTCTTCAAGTGTCACTTTCACCTCTGCACCTTGTGTTATAAAAATTTGATAATTATTACATGTAATTATTATTACAGCGACAAATGTAAGAAGTAAAATTTGATGTTTTTTTCTTTTGCAACCTTATTGAAATAACTGTACGATTAATGTAATGCCATTTTAGAGGTGTAAACTAGTAAAGTCATATAGCATGTGTTAAGATGTTCAAACCCCACTCCTGATAGACAGTGTGAAAATCTGTTTCTCAGCAGGAATGAATTTTGATATTAATATGTAGTGTGTGACAGCATTGTTGTTAATTAAACCCTGCAACATTTCACCCAGGCTATTATTTGTTCCTGCCAGACAGCTAATGAGCCCCACATTATCTCAGCAAGAGACAAAAGCCCAGAGGACACACTGTACTTTAAGGAGTCTGAGACCCCTGGTGTAACTGGTTAGAAGAAAGCTGGGTTTTCCAAAATGACGAGTCTGCGCTCACACTGGGGAGAGGAACAGACAACCAAACAACCATCATCCTCCTCCTACATTTAACATGAATTAGACCTTCCATCTCATCCAGTCACGTTGTAGCTGCTCATGCAGGTCAGTGGGTCAGTCCCGCTGCCACCATGAATACCAGGAAAAGGATCTTGACAAGCTTTATCACCATCAGCTAACAAAGTGAAGTACATTTTCTGGGCAAATGAGACACAGCAGCCAAGCAGCAGCTGTCATCCATCATACTTGTGGTGATGAGTGCCGGATAACTACACATCCAGTATGAAAAAACAAAAACCCAAATACTTCAGAGCATTCAGATGCTTTAAAATATAATGCATTTTAAATATTAAGTGGCTCTTCGGGCAAATGGACCATCGAAAAATCATAACCACATACTGTATGTCAAACACAGAGACAGAAAGAGGAACAAGTAGAACCAACAACATGGACACATAGTACATGTTAATAAGGGGGTTGACCAGTATTGTTAATTCGCATGGCACATTAGTATTACTGACCCTTTGGTGCAAGTAGTTCTCAAACTGTTCCTGTCATGCCCCCCTTTGGAAGCAGAAAAGATTTTACGCCCCCTGATGTGCAAATAAACTGAATTTTTATCAACCAGTAACAAAAGGGAAACTAGTAACAAATAGGGGCCAAGTTGAATTTATTGAAATAAAATTTTCAAGTTCATGAACTGTTTCTGTTCATGCATGTTTCTTGTTAGTTTCTGTTGCACAAATGAAATGTGCAAGTTGAACGTTGCCCAAACTGCCAGAGTTTTTAGACACAAAGAGACACAAGACTCTTGCGCTATACTGACAGTGAACTTGAGAGCAAGATACACTTCTTCATCCTTTGGATTCGACTGACATGTTTGCTTAATGAGCTCCCGTTTTTTTCCCCAGTCTTCAAATATCTGTCCATGTTGTACTTCACATGTCGTTTTACATTCTGAAGAGATCTAGCAAACGTGAAACTTGATATCTAGCATTGGACCTCTATTGTTTCTTTATCGTTACCAAAGAATCAGATTCACCGACGTTTTTTTTATTGCACCGCACTGCAGCAAATAATAGTGTTATTATTTACACCTGTGTTTGATCGGTCTGCTGTAAAAAAGGACATTTTCCACCCTGGTTATGTGCATCCTTAAACTGCATAGTATTTGTAATTGTGAATTAGTTACTTAAAGGTCCCCTGTGGAGTTTTTGACCACAAGTGGTGCTATGGAACAATTTTTAATGAGTGGGTCTCTGTTTTGTTTATATCTTGTTTTCTAGTTGCACATGCACAGTTGTCTATGTAAATTGTGTTTGTCTCCTGAGGGTACCTTTAATATTAAAGTCATTTTTTAAATGCTGTGTTTAAGCTGTTTTGTCTACCCTCCTTTAGTGACAAGTCCTTTCCTTTTCCTCTTTTCAAACTGTCACGTGAAACTGAAGTGACATCAGAATTATGTCACAGTAGCTCGGGCCACTAGCCTGCAGACCCAGCATGTCAGCGAATATTTTTTTTATTCTGTAACTTATGGATTCACAACATCTGGATTGAATATCATTAACGAGGTTCATTACAGCTTTAAAAACTAAGCTGTCTGGCTTACGTTGCTCATTTCCTGTGTAAACACTTGAAGTTTCACTGGATGAAAGATCTCCTTTTTTAAGTGTGTTATTCCTGCTGATTTTTCATGTTTATTTCACCAATCTAAAAAAAAAAAAAGCCTGAACAAGCTTGGCAGGTCTGGATACATGTCATTAAAATTAGCAAACATTCCAACTTTTAGAGCTGTTACAAGTCCTCATTTTCTCACATTTAGAAAAAGGCTAATCAGCTAAGGTTATTTAATATGAAGTGTTAGACAGAGACCTGCAGGGATGATTTAGATGCCGCTTCTCTCCTCACATATCGAGCAAGGTGACTAATGGGGCAAACTTGCAAAAAGTCAATGCAACCTTTTAATTGCTGACAGATATATAGCCGAGCGCACTGACATAGCCATTTTTCAGAATAGAGATTTACTCATTTCTAAAATTATGATCCATCACAGTTTAGAGCAACCTAATAGCAAATTTTCTGATGTGCAACCTCAAATATGTTGGGAAAGGAAAGACGAACAGAGTATTTCCAGTTTGCTGTTCACTTCTCTGCTTCAGCTTTGTGGCTGTGAATGCACGTCGAGGCTATAAGCGGTGCAGACTTACTGGGAGAGTGAAAGTGGATGTGAAAGCTCAATCACATTCTAAATTGTACAACAGAGCAGAGGAGTCTACTTGGCAGTCACACTGGTGAGACAGAGAGGAGAGAGAAACAGAGTCTGAGGGGGGAAAAAAGGCAAGCATTTGTGTCTGTTTACCCGCTGCACTGTACATACAACATGCTGCACATGAGCTGCTGGTGGATTGGCAAAATGAAGTACTGGCAATTAAGATGCTGATTTTTCCTACACCCATATTATTCTAGCTTCTAAAAAGAGAATCACAGACACACTAAAATGCTGGATGGCACAATAAATAACTCCCGGTGGGCTTTGCAGTGCTGTCACGCTCTCTGTAGCAGTCACCGTCCCAGAAGAAGGCAATGTGCCACAACCGCCATGAAGCCTTCCTACCTCAGGCACTCCACTGGTAGCAATTTAAAACAACTCTCTTTTGTTTTACCCGGTCTGCATCCCCTCCCTCTTCCTGACTGTTCCCCGAGTAGAAGGCATAATGCATCATTTTAGGAGTGAGCCCGTGGTGGCCTAATTTAACAGCCCTGGGAGAAACACCAGTGGACACTGGCCTGCTAATGAATGAATGAGCCTGACGTGTAAAATCAGAAAAGATTACAGACTGAGGGGCAGGCCTCCCAAAAGGTCTCGCCAAACCAGCTGTTTAGATAAGCCCTGTTGCCTCCCCAGAATAATAATTTGTCCACACGAGACTGAGTAAACAAACAGAGTAAGGAGAAGTTAGCACTGTCTTGTTTTATTCCTGGAGACAAACTAAAAAAAAACAACCCCCCCCCCCAAAAAAAACGCCTGCACGACTGGAAGATAGAATCATATCATGATCAAACCTTGTGTCTCCCTCCCCTGTTGCATGTTGACATCTGGACATTGAGGGGACTGTTGGGTGTACACAGCCTACAAGCAATAAATAAACAAAGGGGGGCCCGGCCTTGAAAAGCCATACACCTGTGACCGGTGGAAAAGCAGCAGGCGCAGCAGTGTTCATTAAAGAAGCCGGTCCTGACAGTGAGGCATTTAAGAGGCCATCAGGAGCGACAACTCAGCAGCTACCTTGGGACCGGAGAGGGAAAGGCATCAAGGTGAGCAATGCAATTTCAGCTTGAATAATGGAGCACTTTCCGCAGGTCTGACATTCATGTATTTCTCAGGCAGTTTTGCCATACAGCCCAACAGCACCTGTGAGCTATTCACTGTTCCCCAGGAAAAACTGGTTTACAATGTCTACAGGTTCACAATTACTCTGTGCCTGGCTGCTGGTCTGCAGATAATCTCGCTCAAAGTGGTGCACGAATTAAAAATAGCACCAAGTATATCAAATATAATGATGTGAAAATTTAGATTTTAGATGCTGTGCACTTCACACACAGCAGACATCGACAACGATTTTTAAAAATAATTTCGTGAAGGCAAATTATTCTCACTTTTCTGTTGGATTCAACAGCCAGATTCCATTTTCACGGAGTTGCTGATGTAAACTGGTAATAACAGAGGATTAATTTACAAGGAGGCAAAATCCCCTGGTGAGACTTGTGGCCCAGAACAATAATGAGCACATAGTAAACAGAAATTTGCCGTAAGCCAAAAGAGAATGCGAAAGAACCTAATCTACACACTGAAACACACAATGCACACTGATGCATACACAAGCACAACCACGCCCTCACACACACACAAACAAACACACAGGCAGAGAAAATGATGGCAAAGTATCTTCCCCAGGCCTCTGTAACAACATATGTTTTCAGGTAATTAAAAGAAGATCCCAAGCGGTTATCATGTCATATTGAAATACAATGTGCTGAGCAAATTACCATTCTGTGGTTATTTATACAAAGCCGAGTGCACAAGGTCACGTTGCTTTGGTGAACTGCGAGGATCGACGAGCAGTGTTCGTGGCTGTAGTCGTGCTGTGGTTTGGACTTCTAATTGGAATGCTAAGGTCAATGCGCCTTGTAATATGTGACATATAGTATGCAATATATGTGTGTGTGTGTGTGTGTGTTTGTTTTGTTTGAGTGATAGTTATTAGTAATTGTTTTTTAATGCATTACGTTAAGTTTAACTATTGACTGAGCACAAAACACATTTAAGCAGTAGCCAATTTGCAAGTTGACAGCGTGCAAGAACTGATTTTTAGGAGCAGAACACATTTTGTAATCAATGTTTTTAGTAGATCTATGGCAGCATTAGGACTTCCTTTGCTTGTTATCTTCAAAGCTGCGGATTCTCAGATTTGTCAGTTTTGATCCTTCACTTGAGGAAGTCCAACTGAGAGCAGAGTATCCGTTGTATTAAACCTGGAAGTAAAGCGCCATACTGTTCAACACCGTCTTCTAAGCGAGGTTAGACTACTTCCTAGTGTGCTCTAGCACCTCTTTCATTTGACTAAGACTTTAACTGTGAAAAGGATGTGACTCTAACAGATAGTCTGCACCTCTCACATTCTCAGGTGTTCAGAATCTGTCAAAACAGCTGGAGGAAACTCAGAGCAGATTTCAAAGTGAGAAGGGACCACATCAGGAACTTTCTCTACTTTTCTCTACAAACTCTCTTGTGAATCTGTACGTTTCCAAAGCTTTTCTTTTTCAATGATTACCACTTTAATATGTTTTGAGCACACTTTATAGTGTGGTCATTAGTAAACTTGCAGTTTTTGAGGCCACTTTGCTGTCAAATGTTTGCTAATGGGGAATTGTGTACTTGGAGTTTAGAAAAGCAAGATTACAAGCTTTCATCAACTGACTGATCAATTTGTACGACAACAGTGATGGACACTGACAGTACGTTAACATATGTTACTTATGTAACCACTGTTCTCTGAGTGAAGACACTACCTCTCCACCCTACATATGCCATATGTGTCTTAAACCTGCTTTAATTGATATTTTGGCACAACTGGCTGTAAAAACAACAGAGAATATCACCTTATAAAGTTGTTATTTACACATCCAGCAGACATGGAGCAACATTAGCATTAATTTGGGGACATATTTCTGTCCACCTGTGAATGAAAGTCCAATATTTGCTCTCCTTGTAGCTCTATTTTGGTCTCAATCAGCTCTGGCTTTGTCTGGCTCTTTACCTGCTAAGTGCTTCACTATGTTTACCAGCTAACCTTGTCTGTCAGCCTCTTAGTGCTGGGCAGGTAGAGTACAGTGAGTTTATTGGTAGCTTACCATTGAAAATGGAAATGATGCTGATGAAAGCAGTGAGACTGAACCACAGCGGTAAAGTTGTGGGCAGTAAAACCAAAACAATGAGCCGAAATATGCTAAAAAAGCTCTATGCTCTGAGGTTTGTCACCACAAATGACACCACATAGTCGTTTGATGCATTATTAATGTGGAACTATTGATTAGTGCAGCTTTAAAGAGTATCAGTCAACTGTGGGAGTTGAGCAGTTGATGTGTCTACTCTTTAACATACATCGTTGTTATATAAGGACCATGCATACGTGGACTCTCTGGTTCATCTTGGTTTGAACATGTTTCCATACAGCCTGGAGCTGGGGAAATAATTAACTTCAGAGAACCAGAATGACTCTCTCTGTTGTATCGAAACTGAAATGTTCCATATGTTCGACGACTCTGACAGAAGCACTATACTTTAGTTGAATTTGAGTTGTCACCAGAATGCTCATCTTTGTGCTCAAATAAGAAAAACAACCCCCCACACAACTGTTTCCTAA
Source organism: Oplegnathus fasciatus (assembly GCA_003416845.1). Classification (NCBI taxonomy): domain Eukaryota; kingdom Metazoa; phylum Chordata; class Actinopteri; order Centrarchiformes; family Oplegnathidae; genus Oplegnathus; species Oplegnathus fasciatus. The sequence continues at coordinate 8,943 of NTHP01000204.1, read as the reverse complement.
AATAAATGGTGTACACTTCCCTTGGCTTCAGATGCTGTGCTCTGCTGCCCAGAGTCTGTACATGTAGGTGCCAGACGCTGCTCAGGATTAGCTGGTGAGTCAAGAAGTGTCCTGCTGTGTTTCACCCAACACCCATTCACCAAACAAGGTGTTGGCTGCCACATTGTTGCACGAGAGCTAATCCATCCATTCATCCATACTGTATCAATCCATATCTTTACCTTCAGAGTAGTCCCTCGATCGTTTTTTCTGAGGATACATACCTGAGTTTTACTGTCCTACACTGTCTGAGGGAGCTTCCTTCCCATCTGACAGACAGGTGCTTCTCCTTTGAAGTGGCTCCATCTTACTCACTGATGTGGAGGCCAGAGAGTGAGCCTCCCCCTCAAGACCCCATTAAAGCAAAACCCAGGGTCTGCAGGTTTGATATTCATCACCTGGGCAACCTCTGCCATCAACACATTTTGTGCCACGTGAGAATGATCACAGCTTATTAAAGTGGAAATAATGACTGCTCTACCTCCGGCATGAAATATTTAACAAGGACAAAGGAGATGGCTCAAAGGTGATTCATATCTATGTTGAAAGGAGAGAACGTGGACAATACCGTCTATGCAGGAAGTGAAGATGAACCTTGGTTAACCTGAGCTTAGAAGAGACTGTCTGCATTTGAAATTTGTATCTTAATGGAAGCAGAAATAGTAGAATAGTAGCAGAGGGTTTTCTAAATTAATGTTTATTAGCCATAACAAAGATGTTGGTATAACAGCAAGCAACATCCTGCACGGTACATTTCACTTTGTTCACCCCATGGCATTTACAGTCCACACAAAGCAGAGTTATGCATTCAGGTTTGAAATATATGTGCTCATTTCTAACCGTCATTTCATTGTAATCATTTTCTCTCATTCGCAACTGTGCTCAGAATGTATAGAGCTTCCAATTTCTGGATGTGAAATTATTGATGTATTTTTCCTTCAAGCTCGGGTAAATTAGCTTTTTTTGGCCCCTTGGGAAAATCAGGGGAAAGAAGCAGAGAGAAAATGTTCTCCATCAAGTGTGATTGAATTGGATTTTACAAGATGAATTGCCAGGACAAGAGTTTATCCCAATTACATTGCCAAGAGGTTTCAGTCATGCTGCAGCCACTCTGGTCAACGGCAATTAGGGTCAGGTTTGAGTTATCAGGATCGGTCATTGTGAGAAGATGTTTACAATGTGAGCAGAAAGTAGATAAATGCAACAGGCCAACCTTTGCAACAGTAAAAAAAAGCGGTTTGTAGTTTGGTCCAAGAATTCTTGAAATTGCAGATCTGACAGCCAAAACACGAGCAGAGCAAAACACAGCTGTCTTTTCCGTAGCCCACACATCTTTTAATCTAGCAGAATACAATACAGACTGCCTTTGGCTCTTTGTGTGGCCGTCCATTTTCCTTACTCGTATGCGCTTTTTTCTTTGATTTAACCTGTATGATTTGTTGATGTGGAGACTCAGTGTGTCATCTGTCTCTCATCAAGACCACACTTACCACAGACAGCATTAGGGCTCATGGCTGCCAAATGACAAGATGATATTTGGTCTTACCTTCCCCAGACTGGGGCTCCACAGATACCTCAGACTGAAAACACAGAGAGCCAAAACGAGGAAGACCAGAGCCAGAACCAGAGCCACTCGCTGGTAGGTGTGGTACTTGGCCTTCTTCTCTTTTCCCACCTCAACCTGCAAACAGTATAGGTTCAAGTATTGCATATGGTACATATGTATGGCCCAGAAAACCATAACAATAGACCTCACAGCCTAACTGATAAACACTTATGTAGTTGATAAAAGAATAGTTCAACACTTTGGGAAATGTGCTTTTTTGCTTTCTTGTCAAGAGTTAAATGAGAAGATCGACTCTCATATCTGTTATCATATCTGCTAGCTTAGCATAAAGACAGAAACAGCTAGCCTGGCTCTGTCCAAAGGTAACAAAATCTGTCTGCCAGCGCCTCTAAAGCTCACTAAATAACATGTTATATCTCCTTTGTTTAACAATTGGTGGTTGGGTTTTGTACAGATTCAACAAATGAGACATAAGTAATAAATGTTAACGTGTGAGCCTTAGAGGTGCTAACTGTTTCCCCCTATTTCCAGTCTTTATGCTAAGCTAAGCTAATTTATTGCTGGCTGTAGCTTCATAAAATGTAGAGTTGCAAAGTGACAGGAGCCACCGATTCTGGAAATGTTTCATCCCATTATGTATTTCCATTACAACATATTCTTTAAACAATATCTTCAATGTTATCTAGCACAGGAACACATAACTCTCCCAGATAATGCAGTGATCATATAGGTGGATGTTATGGTCACTGGTTTTAATCATTTCAACTTTGTTTCTGAAAAACTCCAACCCTAAAAAGTCATTTTGGGATGGCAGACGGCTCAAAATACTTCAATACCCATGAGCCTCAGCTGCCGTTGCTAGGGGAGAGGCAGTCAGAGGTGTGAATCAGAGCAGTAGTGAATTCAAAACGCTTTATTGTAGAATTTGTGAACAAAACTGATCCAGAAATCAACTATGAATGGATTTGCGTTTTCAGTTTTCTCAACATTGTAATCTTTAGCTTTCATCTGCCATTAGCGGCGCACATAACAGCATTGTAGGCTACCTGATTGGATGCTTCTTGCTGAAACACACCTTGGGAGTCGAAGTTGACTTTCCCCCCAAAGTTTTTATGTACATAGACTTGTACTTTTTATCACAGAACCGGACATTTTCTAATGCAGTTGTTCATGTTTTGTACTGATGATTCAACTGCGAGAGTTTCATGTTCATCCAAGCCGTAGAAGTGCTACAACTGTGAGTCACGAATCATTGTCTATGGGAAAAATGAAATGGGATTTTACATCAGGAACAAAATGAAAATAGCCTCTCCCATTTCGCAATTCTATTTAAAGGAGATATAAAAAGCGTCAATCTTCTCATCAAACTCTCAGTGAGACAGTGTGTTTCCCAAAGTGTCCAACTCTTGCTTTAATTTATCATGTTCATGTTTGAATTTATATTTCCTTCTTTTCAGCTTTCCTTTGTGTCAATATTGCATCCAATCCAAAGAGATGCCATTTGATTTGGTCACTCTGCAAAATTCATACACTGATGAGGCTACTGATGACAAAAATATAACCATCCCCATGCGAAGTGCAGGGAAGAACAGACTGCTACAAGTGTCACAGAAAGGTTACGTTTATTTAACTTTTCCTCCAATGGAAACTCTGCCCGCTGTAGTCAATTCCCCCAAGCTTAAGGCCACAAATTAATAAAGACAGGCTTTTGTTCCACCACATCTCCAGGAGGGAGAAAATGAAAGCTTCTCATTCACACTGGACCACTTTTGAAGGTCTCAGAGGACAACAGAAAAGCAGATATGTAAAAAAAAAAAAAAAAAAATGGAACCAACTTCAATTAGCAAAATTGGTGTTGCTTATCTTCGTGTCTTTTAAAATGATGATAAAGCAGCTTTAGTTTTCTATTGTTGCTGAGGTTGTTACAGTAGTTAAGCTGCAAAAGATTGGACAGCACTTTCACATGCTGACTTCTTTAAATAATTTGTGGGAGCTATTTTTGAATAATAGTTGTGTGATTTTTGTGACCTTTGGGCTTCTATTCTGTTAAAATAATTATCCAAGGTAGTCCTCAGCAATATATTTTATGTAGCCTTTTTATTATTTTCATAATACAGTATGTAGGTGGCATGACACACTAGAGGAAATGTAGTTTAGCAATAATGGCATACAGTTGCACTGTGTGCTTATTGAATATGGATTGAATTTCTGAATCGAATCTGTAAATACATTAGCAGCATGACTTTGGGGGAGGACAGGGGACACATTATTCAAAAACAGCATATAGAAACAGTATATTAGAAACATATTAGAAACAGTAGCCAGAAAAACGTGAGGCACATCAAAGTATTGTACATTCCTTCAGCATGATGAAAAACAGAGGGCTACAATCAGAGAGTTGTGAATTTCTCGGAGCGAAGAAGAAAGGAAAAAAAAACAAAACGGTGGCTGAAATCCTCTACTCTCCTGTGGCAGGTTGCATAAGCAGTGGAAACTTAACTAGAGGACAAACCTCTCTCTGCCTGTGCTTTGAATATCAAATACTCAGAGGAAGAAGGTGGGATTGAGAGACAGACAGACAGAAATAAAGGCACGGATGGAGACAGAGCGAGCAGTCTGAGTGCGCAGCACCCGCCAACTGGTGTTTAAAGGTTTAGGAGTTCAGAATCAGCCAGGCAATTCCTCTTGAGCTTTGTGAGGAAAAGTGCCCGGAGCCCCCTGCTGTTATCATGCAAAGAAGGAGCACTTCCTCGAGAAAACAACAGGAAAAAAAAACAGAAGTAGCCTACACAACTGACAAGCAGAGGTAGTGGTTTATCACACTGGGGTACGTTCATATAAGCATTTGAATTTCTGTGAAAACTATTCTGAAATAAGAAGCCACAGGTGTTTTCTTAATACAGTGTATTTATGTATATTACATCGCTATATTGCTCTATCTTTGATGGACAATAAAAGAGCATTTTCATATACAGTATATACAGTATATAAAGACAATAATACTGTGCTGTGAAGTTACTTGCTTTCTGCAACAAGTGAAATATGAGGGGAGGGAGGCAGAAGGAGAAGGATTTCAGAGCCCCCCCTCCACCCCCTCCTCCTCCTCCTCAATAATAAAGTCTCAAATAAAGACAATTCTTGGTGCATATTTGAATGCTACTTGCATTAGAGAAGCAAGGATATTCTAGATATAAAGCAAATACAATGGTTCAGGTGAGACTGAATATAAGAGTGGAAATAAAGAAAGAAAGCCAAGGTGAAAAGCCAAAAGGAATTAGATGGGAAAATTACTATTCTGAGAAAACTCAGATCACTCAGCAAGAGATCAAGCAGCACTCCTTTTTGATTTAAAAAAAGGTAGACTTCTGACATATTTTTCTTAAAGCTTATGCTCAAATATCACAGGATTTCCCCCCCTCTTTTAAACCACCACTGCTCCCACCTGCACTTAATTTATTGAGCTGTAAAAGTTGAAGGGTGCTCCCATTTCCTTGACACTGTAGTGACCTAAAATTCTACACAGTATTCATAAAGACTCTAAATGTTGGAATTTATCTTTTTTGTTGTTGTTGTTTTTTTTTGCTTGCTACTGCTATGAGTGCAATAAATCAAATATAGAAAGAAAAAAAATCTCACTCACATCTTTCCACAGAATCTGTTGACTACTGGATTGACTGCTAGCCTCCATGATGCAAGCCCACAGGAGGAATCTTTCCGATCGTCTTAGCTGGGGAAAATACTAGCGCTCTGCAAGGCAAAGACTCCCAGCTTCATTCCATTGCTGTAATTTGGGAGTGTGCTGAAGGGGAGGGAAGTTTCAGATGGAGTGGAATTACTGAAGCATTTGTGATACCCATTAAAAGCAAGGCAGATGTCTCTCCTGCCTGCCTGCCTGCTCCCATTTCAAAGGTGGAGAGCCACGAATGGATTCAGACTGAAAGACAAACCTTCTGTTTAATAAATTACATACTATACTTGGATGAAAATACTGTAGGGATTCACTACTTTCAAAAGATTCCTGCTTGGAGGACACAAAGTTTGCATGTGTAATGCAGTGAAATAATACATTTTACCTACATAGTGCAGATGCTGATCTTTTCAGTCATATTTTCTGAAGTATCAAAAAGAGTTCAAGTACCCTCTCTCTGCTTTTGTTCCCTAGTGAGTCAGTCTGCTCGCTCGACTACTAACAGGTACACTAAACAAGAGAGGAGATGACTGAATAGCAACATAACAGAAGAGTCAACCTTATAAAATGACAAGAATTTGCTCTTGTGACATACAGAAGAAAAAGATGAATGAAGCAGACTGTAATCTGAGGACAGAAGTTTAAAGATCCCTTCCAGACATGTTTTAAAAAATATAAGACATATTTTCCTTGAAATCATATGTCTGAAATGTTTTTCTATGATAAAAAGTTCTTAAAATTACATCTGCTACATCTTTCTCCCTCACTGAAAAATCCAGAATCTTTGCAAATATTGTTAAAGTTTAACTGCTGAATGCAAGATGTCTCCTACTCCACTGAAAAGTTTGTTTTCAGTGTTTCAAGTTTCCACATCACATTTGTGTAAGGTGCACATTGAACCATTACTGGTTTCCAAACTAGCTGCGATGTCACAAAATCATGATCGTACATGCACATTTTAAACTGAGATCTGAGGGCAGAGAAAATTTTCCCCCTCAGCAAATGAATGTGAAAAAGAGCCTTCTAGTGTCAAACTCTGCGCAGACATCCTTCTCCACATTGAAGCTTGAACATCTAAGTGAAGGAACAATGCCTAAAAAAACACATTTTGAAGTGAGGGGGACTTAAAGAAGTGTCTAGACGCCATCTGAGGAGCTGCTGTTCACCACAAACTGCTATGAATGCTCTCTCTCTCTCCCCCGTTTCCTGTCTGCCTCTTCGCTGTCACTGTCCAATAAAGGCAAAAAAACAAAAACAAAAAAAGCCAAGGTCTCAAATGTTCAAACTCAGAGATACATGTTTTTCTTGAGAGACTCCACTGTGGGAAGCCTTGGTTGTTTTTTTGAAAATACAATTAGTATTGAACCAGTTTTAGGGGCTCACAAGGGAGGGGTTAAATAACACATGCCGCAACTGACGCTCCTCAAATATTGGCAACCTCAGAACTTAATACAGCTCTTGGCGAGCTTAATAATGCCATCTGATGGTACCCAGCTATTTCTCTCATCCATACAGTGCACCATTAATAGTTTCTGAAAATGTCACTGTGACTCAGGGAAGGTGTGATCGTACCTGCCATTACTTTTTCTGTTGGTCAGAGCTGTGGTGTGGAAGTTAACCTTGTTACAATTTTGTTTGGTTTGTTTAGGTTCATATTATTCAGCTTTATAGGTGAACCATGACTTGTTAACAACAGAGGCATGGAGTGGCAAATTTGTTTTTTAGTGACCTGTCATTCTGCAAGTCAAGGTTTGTTTCCAGTCTCTCTACATTTACCTACAAATAGAACAGCATAATAGACTCTGCACTCTGCACACTGCACTATGATTCATCTGTACTGGAAGTAAGTAAAGTCAGACAGCAAAGATGGGGAGAGAGAGATTATGATAATAACATAAGATGAAGGTCACAGACAGGATTTAGACCCAGGATGTTGCGCTGGCATGGTGCTTCATGTTTCTTCTCAGGTGTTCATACCAGTAACATACGCATGTGAAAGAAATAAAAATCCACCAGCCTGGGTTGTATTTTTCTAACCCTGTTGCTACACAAGAACTGTCACAGTCTGTCTCTCTGTCCCTCCTCTCCAGCCACGTTCCTAATTCCCCAGGCCCCTTCATTGCCATTTTCCGTCTGTGCACCAGATGCCTTCAGACTTTCCCTTGTTTCCCCATCACCTGACTGCCCCACCCATCTTCACACCTGTTCCCACTTCTTTCATTTGCTCTGCAGCTGCCTGGCCTTCCCCACCCACCTCCTCACCTTCATTTAATTCTCTCATCACTCTCTCACTACATATACCGGTCCACTTCCATTGTTCCCTTGAAAGATTGTCACAGTTCAATGTTGCCTAGTTATGTTTTGTCTTCGCTTTCAAGCCACCTGAACCCCATAACTGCCTGTGTGCCTACCTACCCATATCATACCTATCTGCCTGCCTGTCTGCCTGTAAGCCTTTTGATTTCAATAAACCACTGATATCATCCTGCTGCCTTGACTGTCAGGTCGTACCCGTGTTGCCACTCTCTCGCACCCCCGTAACAAGAACGTCAGTGTTAGATGATTCTGCAAAACCCCATATTTTGTCAAAGCCAACATTTTTAATTTTGCAGTCTAGGTTTGGGATAGTACACATAAATGATGGCTAAGGTATGTTAGGGTGAGGCAACTAAAACACTTGGTTAAGCTCAGGGAAAGATTGTGGTTACAGGTAATAAAAAGGCAAATGTTAATTTCAGGTCTGTGGTCTACTTAATGGGAGTCTGACGCGCCACACCCCCATCCACCACCCGACCTCCACACCCTTACCTTCTACCTCACCACATAAAGGGCACACTACTTCCTGCACTGGCACTGGACGTGAATCTTGAGGTGAGGAACCCTCCAAATATACTGGATACTGGGCTGATTTTTTCCTCTATTTCTGTCTGTTGTGCTGTAACTCCTGATTAACTCTGAATCCTTATTCACTTATCAATTACTTTAACATTACTTACCTTAAACTGCAACAGGAATTGAAGTTGGATCCCAATTTGTTTATTGAGTCATTTAATGTTGTTTTGAGGCCCTTCTTTACCCTTTTGGCATTTTATCAATATCTTTTTATTATTTGCAGTTTTGTAAGTATTGATGTTTCTCTAAGTGTATTTTTGCTTTTGCTTTTATTGTCCTGTGTACACTGGATGCCCATGCAAAACAGAGTAAACTGCTCTCATTGAACCATTCTGTATAAATATAGGTTGAATGCATAACGCATCACTTTACGCTTCACAAAAATGAAAGTAATTAATAAGGTAAATAATAATGGGTAGTTATTAGTTTTGTCATCAGCTGATTCAGAGTTAACTCATTGAGAAAGTGGTCAGTTGATTCACACATATCTAGGGAGTAAGCATTAAATAATGTTTCATTTACACAGTATCTCAAAGTCTGCTCTCAAGTAACTTAATATCCATATATAGTCTGTATAGGAACAAATTATTAGTGATTCATGGATTATCATTTAGTTTCTGATTTGTTCCTCACACTCATTCCTTGGAACCTACTCAGTATTTTATGTACCTTATTGCAGTGGTGGACAGTATTTAAGTACTTTTACTTAAAGCAACTCTGTGGAACTTTTCATTTTGTGTTGATTTTGGCGGTCCCT
>NTHP01000203.1:978443-990543 GCA_003416845.1 Oplegnathus fasciatus | reverse complement strand
AGGAGTGAAAAGACCTTTTTTTTTTTAGCAGAAAAAAAACACAGGTGGAACCAATATCACTAACGATGGCTCTGTTCCATTTAGGTGTCACTGTAAGTCATGACCGTCTGCCAACATGAACAATACCAGTGCTCTGGAACTAAATAGGATGTAGCCATCAGTAATGTAATTAATTACACCAGTGCCTTTCCTGCTATGACTTGTTAAAAGGGTGTGAAAAAGGCCCACAGAGCATTCAGGCGGTTCAGTTTAGAACCACGAAGTTTGATTCAAACAGCTGATGGAATGGTAAGTGTCATAATTTTGGTAAATAACTGTAAAATCCCCATGTTGTGAGTATACCTATCCTACTAAAAGAACAGACTGCAGTTTATACCTGACTGGTTTATATCATTTATATCCTGTTGTTTTTTTTTATTGGTCAAAGTCAACTTAATGAGCTGATGAGCGTCACCTGAATGCAGCACGAGTATCATTTTGTAGAGCTGATGTGTCTCTTCGCTTTGGTTTTCTCTGGTCCCTCAGAAGATATTTTCCATCTCAGATTTTTATATTTTGGTTGTTTACTCTCAAAACTCTTTCGTCCAGAGTGCCTCCCAATTTATTTATTTGTTTGTTTAAACAGTACAGAGGAACATTGTTACACGAGGGACCAAATGCAACAGATGTAATGTACAGAATATGAGGCATCTAGCTGAAGGGAACTTGCAGCTCCTGTCCCCGTTTAGGCTTTTAAATAGCGAGTGCAGCATTATGCAGAAGCAGCCTGAAGGTCGGGGGGGTCTAAGGTTACCAGACAGGTAGAGCTAAATGACGGCAGAGAAGTGCTCGTTGAGGAGATGACAGAGAAGTAAGTGAGGAGATTTAGACACCAACTCCGCCGATTTCTTGTTTTGCTCCTCTGTGGCTTCCAGCTAAATGAACAGTTGCTCTGATATTATACACAGACAGGCAATTTGCAATCACCGTGCCGTTCCTGCATTAAGAAGCGTGTTTCTCACAAAAGCACAAGAAAGTGTGTTTTGCATTTTTTCCCTCCCCATCGCTTCCTCCTTTATAAATGATTCACACGATTCAGAAGAAAAACAGCAAGAATCAGCATAAATGGGATTTTTTTTAAAGTTGAGGATGCGGCATAATCAAGCATCTTTGACTGCAAAATTATCTAAGTATACTTGTGTGTGTGCGTGTGTCTCTTACACACACACACACACACACACATACAGATAAACATGGCCGTGGAAAGGCTGAAAGCAGTTGATAATTCTCGCTTTTGGGTGGCGTCATCCAGGCTACGCAGGACAGTGTCAATAAATCACAACTGTAATGTACGTGTGTTGAAATTACTTTCATATGTACTTAACTTGCGTTGTATTAATGTCAGTGTCATATGAGTTTGTGTGCTGGTTTAAGATAGATTTCTAACAGGGTTTTAACAGAGCGCATGTGCATGATAAAGAGTGACGCTGCGGCAACAGTACGGATGGATGAAGGGAAAGATTATTACTTGTCGTGGTGTGTCCTCCTTGTATCAAAAACAATTAAGTCCGGTACTAATCTAAATATAAAACTTGGACCAAAATATGAAGTGAAACAAAAATAAATAAGTCAAAATAAATATAACGTTTTTAGCTTGTAACAATCAGACATCCATACAGTAAGAAGAGTCATTTTCGTCCTCCTGTCTGATCAGAGCCTGTTATTTTACTTCACAGATGATGTCAGCAGTTCAGTCCGGTCTTGGAGACATCGTAGCTGATGATCGAAAATGATCTCACTTAATCAATGTGAAAAATGTGCATGAAAAGTGAAAGTTGGTCAGACGTATACATTACAGATATGGTATTTCATATACTAATATAGTCATTTAATAGCTTTGACCCAGAATCAGGGTTATTAAAGGAATATATTTCAAAAATGAAATATCCTCATTAGAATGCTGTTAAAACAACGGTTATATGTAATCTAGACGTCTAAACTTTCACTTTACAAGCAAATTTAGTAGGTTTTGATGTCTTTCGACCTCCAAATCACCAAATGAAGGCTTACTGGCATTTATTTGATATGAATGTGTTGTACTGTTATTGTTGGGAGTTCATTTTCTGTTTGTATGGCCCATTTCTAAACTACATTAAAAGTTCTTCGGAAACAAGTAAAATCCAACAAGACTCACCAGTAAAGGAGTAAACAGTACACAGTAACCACAAATGTGGTTGAAAAGAGAAAGTTCCATTGAAACCTTTATTTATTTTAAATGTGGTGTGAGCAGTTACGAAGATGGAGTCCAGCGGGCACAGCGACAGAGGGGGGACGTGATGAAACGAGTTAAGGCCAGCTTTCCCAAGGCCGGATGTTGCACGCACTTGATCCCAGAGGGGGAACTCCAGCGATCGTGGCGACTCAACTCGTGTACCTCTGAAGATGTGGAGGTCCGTGGCGTTCCATCTAAGGGAGCCGGCCGACATCAGCTCGATCGATATGATCTTCTCCAGGTCTATTTATAACCTACCATATCTGGACCGGTGACATCATCTGTGAGGTCACAAACCAAGCATAGTAGCCCACAATGATATCTGAATTGTGACATCATTGTCATCATGAGGTCATGAGGTCACGGAACAGGCTAATACCTTAGAACTGGTGACATCATCTGTGAGGTCACAAGAACCTAAAATAATACTGAACTGTGACATCATCAATGCGCTACATTAACGCACATCTTTTCATAATGTATAATAATCTTTATTGATACAGCACGCAACAAAATAAAATACACAAGTCATAAAATCGTCAGGTTTGAAAAGAAAAGAAAACAGATTAAAAGAATAATAGGAAAAATAAAAACATTTTTAATTTTCTTTAAAAACGTTACTTTTGGACTGTATCTTGCACATTGCAAATACTCTTTAAACTTAATACTGTGCAACATATTTTTGCGCATTCTCGCACAACTGTATAGTTGTCACATTTCATTTCAATAACAGTCACATTTTACATATTGTCTGTCTTTATTTTATAATATTTTATCATATTTTATTGTCTATTTTATATTCAATTTATGCTTCTGACTTGCAGTACTTGCTTTCACCTTTTGTTATACTTTTTTTCCTACTTACTATGTTTATTGTTATGCATGAAGACAAATTCCTAAAAACTGCCTCCTGTTTGATCGGCGCCTTAAAGTTAAAATCTCGAAGATTTTAATTTTGTTGTTTTTCTCGGCACCTTTGGCGATAATCGGTAATTGCAGGTGCGTTTTTGGACCTCACTTTCCAAGTTACATTGTCTGTCGTCATCGACCTTTTCTTTGTTTGTTCGGCCATAGTAACCATTAACTTGCTATGTGGTTGGCTTTTTTTAACCACGAAGCTGACCTTTTTCAAACCCTAACCAAGTATTTTTACTCGCCTAAACTTAACCAGACCTTAACCGTGAAGGCGGCAGATCAAAAAATGCTCAGCATCATAGCGTGGAGCAGAAGTGTTGTTTAATACACCTTACTCACAGATTTAAAATGGCATTTAAAGTATCGACCGGAGCGAAGCTTGCGTTGTCCTGAGGAGGGGTGTGTATCTGTGTCTCCACAAAAAATGATTCAGATAAGATTTGTACGATTCACAGCTACAATTCGACTCAGTGTGATTAAAATCGATCGAAATTTATTTTCTCAATTGTAATTAAAACACTGAAGTAGAAGTAACCCATAAAATTATGTACGTAAACAATAATAAACACGGACGGTTTACACTGTATAACACTTTGAGCAGTCGGCAAGGGGGATGAATTTAAAGGCTGCAGACTGGGTTTTGTTTACCTCAGTTCCAGGGTCAGCGTCAGCCTTCTGAATTTGGTATTTTCAATAAAGCCGAATAGTCTCAAGTCCCTGTGAATAAAACAGCACATGGTTTCAGTAACCGGGAGGAGTTTCTGGCCAGTTGGAAATAACTTTAGTTGCTATCGCTGCTCGCTTTGACTGCGCTACTCTGTAACTTAACGGTCAGCGCACACGTCACCTTCTTTAATGAGCAATGAGGTTCGAGGTGCCAGGTTTGACGGGTTGCATGTGCTGCCTCAAACACACTAAAGCCACAGGAATGTCGGGATTTGCAGAATTTGGGTCGGATCTGTGGTGGTATTTGTAAAACTTTAAATTCCTGAGGATCTTAATGCACACCTGCAAACCAATCTGAAACATATTTTTAGAAGCCATGGTGTAAATAACACTGTTACGCTTACAATATTTCTGTCTTGGTTCAGAAATTTGGAATTTGGTGGGAAGATTTATTTGCAGGGTTATTGGCCAGTTCTGCATAAACAGCCTCTCCGATGTCCTGCCTTCAACTGATTTCTGCCAGTAACCTGGTTACTTTTGTGAATGTCAACAAAGTCAGAGAGAGGAAAGGATAATGTGTATGTGTGGGAGGTAAAGGGAGTGAGTGTGTGAATAGGGCTGTCATTGTCTACCGCCATTTGTGTGTGTGTGTGTGTGTGTGTGTGTGTGTGTGTGCTGGTGCGAAAATTGTAATTCTCACCTTGATGCATGTAGGATTAAGCCATCAATCTAGTTTATAGAGAGCGGAGGGTAAAGTGAGGATAAAGAGAGTGAGGGAGAAAGATAACAGAGAGGGGGGGAGAGAGAGAGAGAGGGAGAGGGGGTGAACCAAAGAGGAAAGTCAAAAACTGAGAGACGAGAGAGAGAAAGAGCACAAAGGAGAGAAAGGGAGAGAAATGAGAGACAGGAAAGGAGGACAGAAAAGTGGAGAGAAAAAGAATACGAGATTGAGAGAGCATAGAAAAGACGAAGAATAGGAGAGGCGGTAAAAAAGGCGAGTGTGATGCAAGACGAGAATGAAAATGAGAAAGAAGAAAAAATGGATAAAAGACAGAAAAATAAGGACAATATAGAAATATAGAGAGGGTGGGAGGAAAAGAGAGACAAAGGGAGAGAGAGAAAGAGCCAACACACACACAAGAACAACAACAGTGAGGCGACAGGGAGCAAATGAACTGGTTTAAAGCAGACAGAGTACAAGCTGTTTTCGCTGTCGCCAGTCATTTGTGCTCGATGTGTCATTTCTCCGCTCAGCGCCAGTTACAGCCAGCTTCTCCTGTCACTGCCTCTGTGTTAGCACAAGCTCGCATCAATGCCGCTACCGAACTGCACGGCGGGCTGAAGTATTGAGGTGAAACATACAAGAAGCCACTTAGCAGAGGAAAACTCTTCACGAGTCTCTAACTTACAAAGTTGCAGCCTTAAGGTGTGTTTTGTCACCTGTTATCACCCTTTGATTTGCAGCGTTGGTAAGCGGGCGACGTCCTAGATGTACTGGATCCTCCTGCGCAGAGCACAGATGCAAATAGATCCATTTTTCTACAGTGATGTCGGTATTCCACAAAACATAAATGACGCAAAGTCGACAGCTGTGATGACAGACAGGCGTGTTTTGATGTGTCGACTTTGCAATTTATATTTTTGGTAATCTTTCTCTCAAATGTCCTTGCTGAGATTTAAAGAAACTGTGACAGCACAGTCCAACAGGGAAGGACACGAGTGGTCAGATCACACAGGTCACACAAACAGATGCCCAGATCAGCCATGTTATTGAATTGGGCACATGGGCACACTACTGCGATAAGCACTAACTTGATGAGTAAAATGTTCTAATAATTGATATGCCTAAAACTAAAGAAAACCCAGGTTGGGCTCTTCGCTATCTGTACCAAAACTCGTATCATGTTGGCCCGATTGAGGCATAATAACTTTAATAATCAAGGTGCGTGGCTCTGCAATCCTGCCTGGTTTCTGTCTTACTGTATTTGCCTTTATTGCTCTGGTGTTTTATCAGGTCAAAACTTGAGACGTGACTGTTTTTGCCTTAAAGTCTCACGTCAAGTCAGGGACTGAATTCTCAAGTCAAGTCTCAGAGACTGTGAAGTTTCACGGCATTCATCTACCTGGATGAAAGAGAAGCTTCAAGACAAAATGAATAATGCACTGCTCTGAAGTGCACAAGTCTCAGTCAAGCCCAAGTCCTCATCTTTGAGTCTGACTCGAGTCAGCTCTCTCTCTCTCCCTCTCAGCGCTGAAGCTCATTCCACTGCTGCACTTATTGAAACTCAACTGTCAGCTTCGCTCCCCAGAAAAACACAGTGTGTTGTCTCTCTGTATGTATTGCTGCCGTCGTAGTCCGTCGCACTTCCTCGCTGTCGGCGTTGTCATTGCCGTTGTTGTTGTTGGGGCTAATAGCAGATATATCCTCTCCATTAGCGCTTAATCTCCGTGCCAAGAGAGCGAAGAAAGCAATATTACCAGGAGGATTTAAACGAGCGCTCCTCTATCTTCTTCTTCTTCCTCCAGCTCTTCTTCCTCCTCCTGCTCAACTCCCCTCTGAAAACTCAAATCTTTCATTCTTCCTCAGCAACAAAGACACGCACACACACACACACACACACACACACACACACACATAATTGTGTATTCCCCGACTGGCCCTGCTGCTTTAGGCCAATAAAGAAAGGGATTAGATTGAAAGCTCTAAATTCTGCACACACCTCAAACTCTCTCTCTCTCTCTCTCTCTCACACACACACACACACACCTACACACCTACACAGCTACCGTCAAGACATTTAATAATGAATCTGGGTGTGTATTGTTGTGATTACATCCATCAGTGTGTGTGTGTGTGTGTGTGAGAGAGAGTGTGTTTTCACAGAGAGGGCGTACTTCTCTATCGTTATTAGGCTAGTTTTTATTACTTCTCTGGTTCGTCGTTTGATCGGTACAGTGTGTGTGTGTGTGTGTGTGTGTGTGTGTGTGTGTGTGTGCGTGTCTTTGTTGCTGAGGAAGAATGAAAGATTTGAGTTTTCAGAGGGGAGTTGAGCAGGAGGAGGAAGAAGAGCTGGAGGAAGAAGAAGAAGATAGAGGAGCGCTCGTTTAAATCCTCCTGGTAATATTGCTTTCTTCGCTCTCTTGGCACGGAGATTAAGCGCTAATGGAGAGGATNTGCTGCTTTAGGCCAATAAAGAAAGGGATTAGATTGAAAGCTCTAAACTCTGCACACACCTCAAACTCTCTCTCTCTCTCTCTCTCTCTCACACACACACACACACCTACACACCTACACAGCTACCGTCAAGACATTTAATAATGAATCTGGGTGTGTATTGTTGTGATTACATCCATCAGTGTGTGTGTGTGTGTGTGTGAGAGAGAGAGAAAGAGAGAGGGAGAGGAAGAGCGAGAGAGGGGAGGAGACAGAGGAATAGAAGAGAAGAATGAGCACATTTTGTATTTTGTCGCTTCTCTTAAGTTTGTTTTTATTCATGGCTTTTGCAGAGGGTGAATTATTGCTCTGCTTCCAGACTGCTTGCTCTGCAGTGTTTGCTAAGCATCCCCCACCACAACACAACACAACACAACACAACACACACACACAGTCCTAGGCATTTATATTCACCAGTGAAGGTAGGTTTTGTGGGAGAAGGTGAGGAATTTTGAACAGCTGTGATTGGATAAACAGTTTCCCAGTCTGCTGTCCACTGGGACATATGTATGGATTAGAGCGGGAGAGAGAGAGAGAGAGCAGTAATATCCTATGGCAACAACACCTGAATCGTTGATGTGGTGTTATTTTGTAGAGGAGCAAGAAAACACCCAGGAGTGTGTGACAGCATTGTGCATTAGCTGCTGTAACCCAGCCACGAACACAGAAAGACAGTGTCAAAATATTGATTACATTGACTGGCAATATTCAGTAGCAACGCAGGAAGTAATGTGATGTTCATGCAGAACAGGGAAGGCGCGGATGTGTGGAGCACAGAGTGGTGGATGGTTGTTTGTATTCAGTCTTCAGTTCCAGCTCTGGATTCACGCTCAGTCACCTTCTACGTGAAGACAATGCATTTATAAAGCGCCCAAAAAATGCAAGTCAAAGCATGAAACTGTCAATAAATTTAGCTCGAACTTCAAAAAACAACACTGTTTTGTTTCAAAGACTGCGATGATTGGCTAGTTGCATCACTGCAACACAACACAGAAGAAAACAAAGGAAAGTATCTTTTCTCTCTTTAAAGAGAGCCAGTGTGGACTGATGCTTTGCAGTTTGCAGCGTGTTTCGGAGTCAAACGTCAGTTCTTTTCCTGATCTTAACCAACAGGCACTACCTGTGTCACTATTGGAGCTGACATGAGTGAATGACATGCCTAATCATTAACCGTACTTTAGTTCCCTTCATGGATACTGAAGGTGAACATTAAGAAGCCAAGCGGTCGTCCAAAAATCATGTACATGTAGAGGCTATTTTTGTGGTTATTTTTCAATATCTGCTCACTCCGGAGTGGATTACCTTGCTTACTCTTGCCAGAAGGGTCAGATTGACCTGCTAGGGGACCTGCTAGGGCAACAGTGAGCTGTGGGCGGTGAACATTGTCAGATACTGGTGGTGAATATTTAGCAGATATATGTCCCCCCCAAAACAGAATTTGGTAACAATGATACATCCAGAGATATAGATATAGTATGTATTATAGATATATTATAATTATTGGTCATCACAGCCTTTTATGATGATATATGAGTAGGGTTTCTGACAATATTTCACTGTTGTTTATAACAGTATTTCAGTGATGTATACTACATTTTTTCAGTTGTATAGATATAAATTACTCTATATTTGAAGTTTTGTAACTACTGACTGACAGTACATCAGTAGTTCATAACAGTATTCCAGTGTGTATTTCTTGCATCAGTTTTCATTCTGAGGTGTTTCATATATGTGTGTGAAGGATGAAATGTGCATCTGTACAAGGTAACGTTCAAATTACATCCCATCTGTCACCTCATACATATGCATGCAGAAACACACACACACAGACGACCGGCCTTGGTTGTTTTTCTCTACAATTGCGAGCTCACTTGAACAGAGACAGAAAGCCTTGCCGAGCTGCGAAGAAAAATACTTTAAATTCAAGGAGAATTTTAGATGTAAACACCTACAAACATAGTCTCTCTCTCTTTGATTGTGTCCTGCTCTCTCTACCGCTCTCTCCGTCTCTCTCTCTGTATGCTTTATGGTGGATGCTTTTATCCCCGGCTCTTTGCTGTACCATGAATATGCGATGCGATCCTCCCTTGATCCCTGTGGGGGAATTCTGCCTCGTCTCCGCTCTGCCGCCTCCACATGAGGGGTCAGAGGTCAGAGGTCGGGCTCAGCTGCAGAGCAGCCACAACCTGGAGCTGGTACACATACAGTGCCCTGCTTAACGGCACTCCAGCTGGACTGTGAGTCTCCTGGTTTGACAAGAGGACGCAGGTTTAGGTTTGTTGTGTGTTCATTTTTCAGGGACATTTTTTAAAATTAAGGTTTCAATGAAGATAAATGTCTGTTTGTGTCTCTGTGTGTATGCGGGCGTTTCTTGTTATCCCATACTAAATTCAGAAAGAAACAAACCTTTAGGACATATTTTTATGAATTTCTGCTTCCTCAGATTTTACCAAAATACTATTTCCAGTATGTGACTGGGATCCACTATATGTGCGTCTGTCTGTGTGCAGTCATGTGACCTCACATAATGCATGTTGGGTCAATGTAGAAACCATTCCTGTGCTTTTAAGGGGACGACGAGGGTTGTAGTTTTTTCTGCTGTCAACCGCTGACCTTGTCCTCCATTTAGATATAGAGAGTGAAAACACACACACACACACACACACACACTACATACCACCCAACAGCTGTCAAACCAATTCCACTCATGTCCCTGTGCTCCCATGATTCATTGCACCGCTGGTAGATTTCAGGTTCAGTGGAGAGTTCTGTGTCTGTGTTCTGAGATATGATATGTGTACGTGTGTACATATCTGTGTGTGTGTGTGCGTATGCCTTTTCGAGGATGCTCATTTGCTTGTTCACCCGATGATAATTCCCAGGACTGTCAGGCACTAAAAGTTTACCTTCACCTTCAGCACATTCTGTGTTTCACATACACGACATCTCGAGAACTGTGACGATTAGACAAATCAGACCAATAATGAAGAATGAAAAAGCATCGGCATGGTTTGTCATCGTTGCATCCGCTGAGACAATAACGAAGAGGAATCATGTCAATCTCTGTAATTTCCTGTTCTGTGACTGCGATGTTTGAGCGGATGCTAGATAGGAGACGTGCAGAGGTGGAAAGATTAACATTGAAACAGGGCTGCGACTAACACTTATTTTGGTATTTTTGCTCGAAAAACCGCTCAAATGATAAATCGATCATCAAAATAGCTGCAGATACGTTTTCTATTCATCTTTTCAGCTCTGCATTGAACATGTGGAAAAACATTTTCAGTATTGTTCAGTACAGTATTGTTCAGTGCAGTCATCTTTGCGTTTGCACAGCTTCTCGAGAGCTTGAACACTGATTCAACAGATTCATTGTATTGTTAGTTTTTACTTGGTACTTTTGTGTGAATGTGTGATGTTTGAACTGATATTGGAAGGGAGAGCCGCCGATATGGAAACAGCAAAGTAACGACAATCTACAGAAAATTTTCTTGCGGTTGTTTTTCTGCTTTAGTACGTAACTGCACAATATGCTCGGCTCGTTGTGCTTTCTTTACTCTTGTTGTTTTTAGACCAGTCAGGAAGTCAGCGAAACAACTTTGTTTAAATGTGATGTTAAACTTCTCCTCCCCTCGACGAATGTCACTACAATAACCAGATCTTCCGTTTGACCATTCAGCCACATTCAGTACTGCAGACTTCACTCAATCGATTGGTCGATGGGGAAAAAAAATCTCAACGTTATCTCTATATTAACTAAAGTGCACTCTACCTTGTAGCCTAAATGAATTATAGATAAACATAAAAAGCTATTTGCAGCACATTAAATTATTCTTAACCTAATTATTTTATACTGAAATGAAAACAACAGACTCAGGTGACCTGCCCATATTCATATGATTTCCAAAAATAGAACTATATCAACTGGTGATCCCAGCACAAGAACTATTGAGGAATATACAAAATGATTTTAAGATAATTGTTTTTGTCTTATTTTATAATAAACAGGACCCTCCACTATTGTTCCAGCCCGCACTGTGTGATTTATGTCTGAACATAGAGCCACGCCGGCCCATGTAACGCTTACGGGTGTGATCTCACTCGAAGCTGTCGCAAGAGGACGCGCGTGCAGTTTTATTTCAAACAAAACGAGTTTGTTGTTTATCAGACCAAACATATTGAAATATGCCAATTCTGATATGTTCACACTCAAAGCCTATCAAGCGTTAGACACGGAAGTTGACGGAGCATCCAACAATCTGAGAAAAAAAAAAAAAGAACATATGCCTACTGTTTTTAGATGATATGCTGTGTTGGTTGTTGAGCTATGATAAGAAAAGTGCTGTGAGCAAAGTTTACATTTCACTTCTCTGTTATCCTTTTTAATAAAACGCTGCCACACAGACGACTTCTTTGACATGGTGTCAATTAGTTTGGAGCCGAGTAAAGTAAATTAGGCCGAGCGGTCTCCGTTAGGTCGGGCGAGTTCAAAGTTGTGAAAACGGGGGTGTTTTGACTTAGTCTTACAGTCTATTAAACCATACGATTATTAAAACAGAAATATATTTGTTGAGTAAAATATATTTGAATATTATTGTTGTTTCTAACACAATATAGCCACTCAAAAATAAAATACATCAGGTCTGCATATGACCCTCCTGCCCCTGAAAACAATGGATTAAGAAGCACTTTTGTCCTCATGAAAGTAAAAGCAGCGATTTTCCGACCAATGAGATTTTGGTCAGACAAAAGCATATGAACCAACCAATCGACCAGCCAACCAGAAGGTGTCTGCCCTAGATAGATCTTGTGCCATCAGTTAGTCTTTACTGAGGAGCGGACATTTATTGGGAGAAACTTCTTAGGGAACAAAACCCAAAACCAGAGCTTCAGTCCTGCAGCCAAAATGCCGATAAAGTTCATGAGTTCCTAAAAAGGTTTCTGGGAAAACATCCAGCGATGTGGCCAATCATGTAGCAGTACGCAAGTGTGTCTGTGTCTATGTGTTTAGGTGGTTGTTGTGTGTGTGTGTGTGTGTGTGTGTGTGTGTGTGT